>JAOBYF010017792.1:0-13251 GCA_025403605.1 Parazoanthus darwini
TTGGAATGCGCATGTTATTACAAGAGATAGATATTTGTCTTCTAGTTGCTTTCTTATTCTTAAACTTTCTTGACTTAATGTATTTGTCAATCGCGTAAATGTGTTTGTAACACATAGGCGCCTGTTTTGATTCAAGAACCTTTTCAGTAAGAACATAGCGACCGGAAAAATCAAAGAATTTTTAAAGATGTTCAGAGCAACAAGTTGACAGCAGGTAGAGACTTCAAGTTATTTTCAAAGGAAAATATATAAAAAAGTTGCTGTACGCTTAACAACAAAATAATTTTCAGAACAGTGTTTTAGAATACGTCAGTCACTTAAAAAACAAACTCAGTAAAAACTAGAGACAGTGTCTTTAGCCGTAACTAAACATAGTTATGTACACAAAACATCGATACCATAATAAATTATCTCACTTTGGCTTGGGTTACTGTAATGCTTCTTTATAAAGGGAAGAATCATTTCTAAAACATTCCCCAAAATGAAAACCTAGGAACAGTTTAAGAAAATTCAACCTGAATCCTCAAAGCGGACGTTCTTTTGACAAAAAGAAGAGTGATTTGAAGTTGCTTTTACGATCTACAATTGATGCAATGTTTATTGCCACTACAAAACAAATTTTGCTCCTTGAAAGATCTCTGTAATGTGAAAGAGAATCAAAATACTTTGGTGTTATATTGCTGAATCTGTGGCGTGCCATGTAACTGATTGACTGGCACGTGTCAATTTGTTTAAAACCATTAAAGTGCACTCAGCACCCTTACGCTGAAACGTCATTGTTATCGGGATAATAGGTCGAATATTGACATTAATAATAACGTTAACAACTGAAAACAACAAAAGTTGTTGCTATAGAACGGTTTTGATTATTTTAAAGGCAAAGTTACTTCTATTCGGAAGAAAAGTTACTGTGAAACTTTAGTCAAGCACCATGTGTCGATAATTAGCATGATTTATTTGGTCATTAACACGAGTTATAGTTGTTGTTCCAGTAAGGTATTTTGTTTACATGCAGTTATAACTAGTACTTGTAAAGCAATCAAAATTGCTTCATGTTGATTAGAAAAAAGATAAGTCGGTAAGTGTCACAAGAGCACACTATTGAAGCTACACAAAGTTCGCCGCACTCCTTTAAACTTCTTTGAAATAAAACAAATACTTGGGAATAAGTTTACGTCAGGCAGGTGCTAAAAGGGCTTGACCACTTAGCTCAGGATAGTAATTATAGCTTTCTTGAAAACGATTGAGGCTATATTCAACTATTAATTTGGGTTTAAGAACTTCACTAGGCCATTGCCAATTATGCTTTTTCTACTTAAGTGCTAACGCTTAATTCTTAACCCTACTATAATGCCGGTGCTCCTTTTATAAACTGAATTCCTTAAAAAATGCTCGGCTAAATGCATTTATTTTCATTAACTTTGATATCAAACAAGGCATTCACGATCGCAGCACGTGGTTTCAATGATCGATTAAAGGCTCGCGCACATTTAAATCTAAACAACGCTGACCATTTGTTCGCTTTAAACGTTAACTAAGCTTCTTGGAGTCAGGCGGGGAGTTTGGACTATCAATACATATGTTTTTTATGCAGCAGGACATTTTATTTAAGCAACTGAGCAAAAATTATGCTATAACGCTAGCATGGCTGGATGGATTTTTGCCTCCTGAAATTGTGGCATAATCGGGAAAGAACAAAAAATTCACAGAATAGCATCATCGATTGTAATCGAAAACAGAAGTTAGATCAGGTTCTGCAAAAGACGTGATTTCCATTCATGTTTGTTGTAAAAACTTTACGACGAAATGAAAATGAGTTTATGCTGGAATAAGTTAAGTTATTTTCAGATGCAGTGTACTACTTTTTATATAATACAGTTTTTATAAGATTGTTGTGGTAAAGACGGCCAAAATGTGAGAACATACTATGAATGACAGGTCAGGCTCAGACTAGAAGTGCTTATCTCAGCTTATGCGGAGAATAAGAAAACTGTTACTATCTTGTATAGCACTAGTTAGCACTAATTAGTAATTGCGCGATCTTTATAAAAGTATTTCAAGAAAGCAGTAGATATAACGTAACACTTTGATAACCGCAGCGAGTTTCATGCATAAGGCACGTGCTTTGACAAAGACAGTAAGTAACAAAACATGTCTAAAGTGAAAAACTTTAAGAAAATTTAAGACTGAGAGAACATTGTCAGCAAGCCCTATATGTTCCTATTAAAGTCAACCAATGTTCAATTTTGAAAGCATAACAAGAACCTTTAAAGTGAATATATTGTAAGGGTGCTCAAAACTGCGTATAAACCGGTTTTCTTTACGCGCCCATACTCTTTTTAGCCGCATCATGTGAATGATCGTTGATTCAGTGAGTTCAGTCGGTTCAAGCATTTTGTCATCTTGGCTTGTGGACTAATAACTAGACAATAAAAGACAACGCAAAACAGGAAAGTTATTTGAACCCTTAAAGAGTTTAAAGCTGCAATACTAATTCCTGTAGTTTCGATTGCACGGAGTCCCCATTAGCGGTCCGCATTAGCAAGGTCTCCTTCGCACTCCTGTATTTATGTTTAAAATAAACTAAAAATATCTTGTGTTGATAAAAGAAAAACGACTGTCCAGCTTGCAGGAATCCTAGCATAACTTAGGCAAGCGAAACAAACCGATTTGAACGGATGAACGGATGCGTTCTCGTATATCGGGATGAAAACTCGATCTGTTAGGTCTAAGTAATGTAAACGGAGTTTTGAAAGTTTGTCAGTAATAGGGCAGTCAGCAGACCAAATCATATGTGCATATGGGAAACTTAAATATCATCATGTACTCAGTTCTACCGAGCCATAAAAACACAACACAACGAACCGCACAGCCGTCCTCGATATTAATTCACTGTTCCTTTCTGAAAACAATTGACTTCGTTCCTCTCTGCATCCTCGCCTCCCGAGATTCAAATTATGACCTGTCTCTTAATGCGTTTTATCATCCAGTGACCCGGTGTTCTTTAAGACTCTTTTAGTTATTATAGATGGAACTTAAGCTATGGAATGATTTTTTCCACTTACTTTCAAACCAGCTTAAGCATAATGAAATATTTTCCAGTTGACCTCAGCCATTTAACACGACTAGCCTTTTGCTATTTACAAGTGGCTGTGATCCTCCAAGTTCAGTGATAAAACGGCAAATACATTTACATATCTTTTTTATAAATTCCTTGAGGAATAAAGTAAAATGTTGTTGCTGTTGTTTGTGTTATGGTTTTGTCATATAGCTGAAATTAGAATCTTTACCACTCTTTTAAGCTTATGACTTGGCAAGACTAAGCTTGTTTTTTGGAAATTATAAAGGAACTGAAGAGCATCCCCTTTCAGTTTGAACAAGCCTTGTTTATCTTAATATTTTGTGGCAGATTCAGCTTCAAACTGTTCTCAAGCTGTTCTTATTTTAACTACAAGACATACACAAGTTTTCTTCAAAAGCATATTTAGGTCAAGACTGATCGAAGACTGACCTTTTACTTGACTTGAAAACTGAACATTTTTTTGATCTACTGGGATATAAATACGCAGAGATAGTCCCTATGAATGACTTTAACTAAATTCTAAGTTTCTTTGCTTGGAGAAATAATGAAACTCCAATTAAAAAATAAACTAAAATAGAAATAATAACCGCCCGCCATAATGAATTTTTAGCAGAAAGGATGCTAACCAACTTTTTATTTTTATTTGGCCTAATGGTTGAAAAACTGTTTTTCAATGGTCTGAGCCAGAGCTTCAACTTGAGATTGTTTATAACTTAATCTTAAAATTTAGGAAAGTCCAGTTTAAGTGGTCTTATACAAAGTTTGCTTTACATATATAAAAAAACTGTGAATAAAAAACCGTAAAAAAAGACTCAATAATAAAAATAAGTTTGAAGAACGGTTGTTACAAGCATTATCATCGTTTAAGATTTCCTCAAAGTTGATTGGTCTACTAATCTCTTTATTATTCATTAATATGTCTGTCAACTGTCCGATTTCACTTAGCTTGTTATCGGATACTATCCGATTACAAGCTTCTTATCGGACACCTTAACGAACCAATCACAAGGCGACTTTTTCGTTCATGAGCCAATTAAAAGTAAGTAAATAATCACCTTGAAAAATAACAACTCACCTCTCAGAAGCAAGCAAAATGGAGAAATTTTCCCTGTCAATAATTTTATTTCTTTGAACAGCTGTGAGTTCTACTCAAAACAGACTGACATGGCTGAGCCAGAGTCTTTACAAACAAACCAAAGTACTAGTAGTAGCTTTTACAAGACTAAATAATGCACTGTCATAAAATTTCCACTAGAAATCGTCAATTCTTGCTCTGCGTAACTTCTCTTTTTTTCTCGGAAATTGTAATGTTTATGGTAAATTGGTAATCAAACATTGTGTCTTTCAATTCTGTCTGTAACCATATTCATGATAAACAAATCGCTTCGCGGTTGTCCAATTATGTTATCATTCATATTATTACAAACAGAATCGGACTCCACTCAGTCCCACTACCATTGTTAATAAAAAAATGTTGAAAGCACGCGTATGATAAAAAAGCCATTAGACAAAATGTTTTTAAAAGGGAGACTACCATCAAGTAGCGCTGGCTTGCGTTTTATAGCAAGTCTAGTCTATATGTAGCTGAATTCATTAGCTTCTCCAAATTACCGAGGCCGTGAAGGGAGGATATATCTTAGTGGCAAGAAGAAATGAGCAAAAAGCAGAATGCAAATGCTAGGGGAACTGGTGACGTTTATCGTAATATGGAACACAACTGACGTTAATAACTGTCTATTCCGGCGATTTGTATTTAGTATAATGGATATTCTACCCGCGGACTGAGGATGGTCATACAGATAGACCACCATATAGCTCGAGAAGCCGGGACCATCTCAGTTTCAGCAAAAGGTAGAATATCGTATCATAGACGAATGAGCCACAAAAGAATTTTTTGTTATATAATCGAACAAAATAAACCGTTTAAGTTTGGCAATTCAAAGCAGTTTAACAATAACAAAGAAATTCCCCACGCCGGACGCAAAATCGAATGATGTTTTTGTTTTTTAATGTTGGAGGAACGGAATTTCGTTACAAGAGTTTTAAACCCTTCTTCAGTTGATGCCACAAGTCGTTTTTACTCTTTTCGAAGGGTAACTATTAGGGAAATTAGTTTCTTGCAGTGACTCTTGCTCAAACGTGGCTGATGAACTCGGTGCTTATCTTATGAGAGTTGCAACGTGATCTGTTCCAACTAAAATAGTTATAGAGCGCGCGAAAAATGTTATGATGAAACACACAACTCCAACAAATCAACTTATTTTTATAGGTGAAAGACAGAGCATGCATTGACATTGCAAGTGCTATGTGACAAGGCACATATTTGAAGGGGAGGGAGGGGTGGGGTTTGGAAGTGTCTTCTTCGTGTGTGTTCTTTTCTGTCATGTCAAAAAACCCAGCACGATCAGCTAAATATTACCACAATGGATACAAATCAATATTTGCAAACGTCTTTTTTTTTCTATTTTTTATTGGGTGGTTTATATTTCGAATGTGTCAAAGGAAAACTTAGGTATAAATCCCTTTGCATGAAAATCTTGTGTCCAATTCCAACCATGCATAAATGAAAAATCAGCATTGTAGTTCTCAACAGTCTTAAAACAAACGTTATTCATGACAATAACCGGTATATAATATGGATCCTTTAGTCCATGTAAATTTATCATAAATTCTACAATACTAAATTCTAGTTTGCTTCAACATTTTACTACGCCGAATCGGGACCAAACAAAATCAGAACCTGGGACAAACAAAACCAGTCGTCCTTTACTTTTTCTCCTTAACTGGTTCATTGTTGAAAAAATAAAAACAATTTGGCGGAGACTAGCTTCAATGCCTAGTTTTCCCCTTAATTTTCATTTTGTTCAATATATTATATACATTTAAGGTCACGAGCTACCATCCCTTGCTGTTTTGGTTTTACCTCACAAAAGAAATGTGATGTAAGGAATTCTTAGTCCAGTGTGTGAAAAGAGAAACGAGCTCAACCTCGCTCTGGGCATTTGATATGCTTCGCTCTAAAATGGCTGCCGAAGAAAAACTTTTATAAGGCTTTCTAAACCGGGACAAGTCTTCACAGTTTTTTAGCACACCTTTTAGCATAGTGCTCTTTTTATCTTTAGAAGATAATGAAAGAAAAAAAGAAAATGAGACAAAGTTCTAAGAAGAAAAAGAAGAAGAAGAAGAAGAAGAAGAAGAAGAAGAAGAAGAAGAAGAAGAAGAAGAAGAGTTGCGTAAATTTTATATGGCTGAGTTTTTTATTTCTAGTAGCAAGACATAGATAGAATAGTAAACATGACTATCTTGAAAGAAGATGACTATCTTGAAAGAAAATGTGTCTTCATTGAAGACATTCGCTTGGAAGAAAATCATGAAGATTCGTAAATTGGTGGTATTTTTTGTAGCAGTAAAATCAAATCAAATCAAACAGAGTTTAAACTGCCTTAAATTGCCTACTTTAAAACACAAAAAATTTAAACTTGCAGATTTATTTTTGGCGTGATTTACGTAACTCGAGGTAAACGATTAACAAAAATGCGACACAAAAATGCAACAGGAGAGGTCAGAGAACGGCAGCGCTAGCCCGGAAAAACAAACAAGTTCCATGAATTAAAAAACGAATACAATTCTATTTTATTCAACTCTTTTCTTCTGTCTTAATTTTTGACGGCACAAAGTATCAATTATGTTTAAACATTCTATTCTTTCGATGTGGCTTATTTCCAACCCATTGCACAAACAGAAAATCCATGCAAAGTCAAAGGTTATTTCTAGACTATTGGGTAATTTTTTCCGTGGTACTGCTTTAGGAATGTTTCAGTAACTATTCATTCAGTTTCAGTTCAATCAATTGCAGTGACACAGTTCTCAACCAACAATATTTATTTTATAACAGTTCAATGATTTTAATAGTCTGATTGCTATGTAGTGTCGTTAGCAGCCTAATGTTGTTAGCGCCAATCACAAAGAAATTCATTTTCTTTTGTTAAGTATAAAGTGTCTTGAAAGCACGCGTGGTCAAAAATGCTCGCACGTGTTGACTTGTTTTTACTACAATAAACACACTTCTGTTCACTTCTTAGAAACAACTTTAAAGCTCTAAATCTATGTTGGTAGCGTATTTTTTTGCGATTCAGAAGCTGGGCCAATTTGATAAACGCTGTCGTTTCCAAATTGACAAAAATGTAATCCAGCGCTTGGACGATAAAAACGTTTTTCAGTTGTTGTATTGAAGATCAAGTGACCAATTTAATTTGCGTAAAATTGATGCTTAAATTGCATTTTAAGTACCAATAAACTGTAGTGTTTACTTATATTAACCAACTGACTGTTTTTCTCAGAATAACATTTTAATATATACTTAGTCCTGCTAATTAGCAACAGGTTCTGTACCTTGAACTATCAGACTTGATTTTCAAAATAAAATTGTTTTATTTCTACGTTGTTGAGCAATTTCTTTACTTTTATTTTCGAGACATGTTGAGTCGCGACAGTCCGTGGTGCTTAAAAATTGATTTCATTGTTTAACAAACCCTTACAAAACTTCAACTGGAATGTCCATAATTATCTGCAACTGGGTAAGTTTAGAAATTGAACTCTTGAAAAGACAGACAGACAAATTATCATATGGTCTCGACAGCCTAAAGTTGCATTCTCTGTGAGGTTCGTGGTTGACATAAAGAAAAACACCTTTCTGTGTATCCCTTGAAACTACAAACATATTGTTACAAACCTAACGTTTCTGACGGTACGAATATTTAATCTTTTAGTTACATTTACAAACGGGCAGAGACTCAGAAAACATGTAAAATGGTGTTGGAACGAAACGGAAAAAAGCTTTTGAAGATTCTTAAAAACTACCGCTCCTTTTGAGGTGTCAAAATTGCTCCCTTAGAAGAATGGAATAAATACATTAAGGAACCACCTCATTACTGGCACAGCCTGTGACCAAACCCTTATATAATGTCCATTATACCGAAAGAGAAGTCAGTCTAGCCACCACTCCCGCAAAACACAGCGACACATCAAGATTTGCTCAAGAGAAAATTTACAGCAGCATTACGCTATCAACGCCGTCCGTTTGAATTTGCCAAGATCACAGCAAGAAACTTTGGGGTAAGTGTAGGCAAGTGATACATTTTTGCCTTTACAAAACAGCTCGAGAAAGAAATTGTGGCTATCTTGAAATAACGAGGTTATGACAAACCATTCGGAAACTAAGGAGTTCAGTGTGCTTGATGTGGAATAGAACGCTTTAAGATAAACTTCATTGAGCTAAGGATTACTGCCATCTTAAGATCCTCTATTCACGAACTAAATTAGCTCTTTTTTCCCTTAGCTTTGAACAACGTTTCTTGGAGTGATAACTCTAAAAGTCCACCGTAAACGGCATTCAAACCAAACGCTAATTTTGTAGATTGCCGAGCCAAAGACCTTTGATTAAAACGGATGCTAAAACTAGTGCTAGCCAAGGCAAATGAAAGTCGTAATAGACGAACCTGGCTGTGAAGTATCGAGGAAAGTGGACGGTTATTGACATGTAAAGACACACGTTATAGAAAATAGTGTTTACTGAAGATCAAGTTAACATATAGGGTTAAGCATGCAGATACACCAGAAGAGTTAAACATAACGGTTGAGAAAACTGAGAAACACTGGCTAAAAAGCGCCAAAAAGATTTGGAAAAAATAAGAATTAACACTGCACCGATTGTGAAAAACATTCAGAAAAGCTGCGATCGCCATCGACTCAGTACGGAACCGCGAAACTCATGCAAAAATAGCCAAACAAAAAATAACAGAGTTAGCTAAGCAAAATGTCAGTGAAAAACAGAACTGCGTGACGACAAAAAATATATCATAATTCTACAGAATCGATCGATCTTTATTGTTTATTTATCTGTTTATACAAATTCGTCAGAGGCGGATGTTAGAGGAAAGTACGTGATGTCCTTTACTGCGCACTTAACATTGTGATGGTCATTGAACTACTGAAACAGATAAACACATGCAGAATTGGCTCCATTTACAAAGAAATATATTGCAAAAACACAGTTTGCCGTAGCTAGAGAGAAAAGCAATGCTGAGCGAGCGTCGGTACAAAAATTCACTGCCAAAAATCACAAATCAAAGTCGCTGAAGAAAGGTCTGACCACGACACAGCGCAGAAATGAAACACAACTAAAACCGCCACTGTCATGTACAAAGCTGCATGTGATGGTCGTCAGATAATTGCTGCGAAACAGAAAAACTAGTGCTGTGGATATTTTAAACACGAAGGCCAGTCACACAAAATAGTTTAAAAAACATAAAAACATTATTTGAAAAAGAACAGCCACTGTAAGTTTTGAGCTGAAAGCGAACGATTTTTCTCTACCACCGAGAAATAAAGCAAACAAGAAACGCCGCGAGGCCAATGAAAATTTAAAACTATTTTTTTGTCAATACTGGTACGGCGCAATATTTGGGCCACGAATCACAAAGTCAGTTTCTTTATCAAAGTCAGTTTCTTTATCAACAAATATTTTTTCTGATTTAGTTTGATTTAGTTTTGGCTGGAAACGGTTTACATCTTCCTCGAAATTGCTGAAACTGCGTGTGGTAGTTTTTCTGTCTGTGATCATAGGATTCGAACATATCAAAGTCAATCTCGTGTGAGATTATTCACAGGCATTAGAGTCTAAGAAATCCGTGAAAAGCAAGTTTAACTTGAAAGAAACATGTACTTTGATATTATGGTGATAACAGTACTGAACCGGCAATGAAAAACTCCTGTATCACCATCAGTTATCTGAAATTGCCTGACAAGAAAAAGCTAACGAGATTTTAATGGCACTAAATCAGAAAAAAAGGCCCCGTGGATTCTAAAGACAGAGCTGGTCACCATTCGAACAAAATAGTTTAATGCAGAACAACATATTGCAAAAAATTTCAGTGAATAAAAAGAACCTAATATCGCCTGCTGTGGTGGCTGTGCCGAGTCGGATACAAAACCATTATAGCATTGGCTAGTTATAGAACTAGTAATACTGCATGCAGGTGATATACAAAACCTGTGGTTAAAAATGAAAAAGAAGTCGCTATCAACATACAAACTATAATTTAGGACTGATACACGAAACAAAACATCGTGATATGACAGTATAACGACTACAGTGGCCTTTAAATAAATATCAGCAGCTTTCATTTTGTGTTATAGAAATGTTTTAGAGGGCGTTGACAAATAAAAAAAATCAAATAACGTCCAATGGACGTTATCCTTAAACCCCCTCCCCCATAAAGTCCATTCCATACTTTGTCAAGCTACTAATTAGGCATATGTTTGTTTAATGCAAAAACAAATTGCCATAAAGTCCACGGCTAAACCCCTTCCCCCCTTAACGTCCATTGGACGTTATTTAAATTTTCTTTGATTTGTCGACGCCGGCCCCTTTAATTTGACACAAAAAACTGTGGTTCATTTCACATATATAGACCGGTAGAACGTGTAGTCCTTCATATTCTCTAGTAAGACCTAGTGTAAGATAAAAATAAATTGACAAATAGTGGACTAGCTTGCAGAACTGAAATTTGCTCGCCTGAACGTTTGATTTAAAGGGGGAAAATACAAAAAAGAAAACCATGGCAGTTGTTGCGAAGACGTAAAAACCAATTGAGCTGTGAAAACAAAAAAGTTGTGAGTAACTGAACAAAGGAAAAGGCTACCTTTCGTACTTACAAATAATGTGAGACATACAAGTATTTGATAAAAACATAAAATTTAAAACGGATTATATATTGATTGGAAATTCAACAAAACAGAAACTTCGTCATTGGAGTTTGTGATGAAATGCAGCAACACTCTAAATATATCTTACAGAACTGATTAACATTTAAATCACGGCTACTCTTCCTTTCACAAATAAATCAGTGTTAGTATTCACAAGCAACACTTGTACATTATACACGTATACACACACACACACACACACACACACACACACACACAGACTAGCTCTTCCTCTCTGTATATGTCTGTCTGTCTGTCTGTCTGTCTGATTCTGTCTCTGTCTCTGTCTCTCCCTCTCTCTATTTTAAAATTATTCTTGTTACAATAATTTGAAAAGTAATACGTTTTGTCTGGTTAAACATTTTAGTATGCCTGACTCGGATAAAAAGAAACAAGTTTCAAAATTTCATCTTGCAACATTGTTATGGCTTTGAGTCTTCCAGCCTCAAATTGTTCTTAAGTTGTCCTTAAATTTTGAGTGATCTGACCATAAGTTGATGTTATTGAAAAAATGCGTTTAAAGATTTAACTGAACGCACAAAAACGGAAGCTTAAAAAGTGAATTTATAACTCAGTTTTGATTTATTAATTTAGTTATAAAACCTTTTCCTCTTTTTCTTTTGCTTTCAAATAAAGGTATTTAACAAGAAGCCAATCAAATGGAGTCTTCACACATGCACAGGGAAATCTCAGTTTCCTCCAGCTGTCCACAGGGCACCCACCTAGTGGCGCCTAGTATAACAACAGACAAGATGTTCCACTCGCTTCCTACCCTCGGGTACCTGGATGACGGCTTCAGATCAGTGGCGGGGATGGATGAGTTCGTCAACCAATACCTGACGGGCCCTCGCGTGATCCAGAGCAACAGTGGAACAGGACAAGTGTGAGTTGTGATTTCCTCTAACTATGGTGATAAACATTCTGTCAGTTGTCTGTCTGGTCCATCTGACTAGCTTTTTAGTTCATGCCTGAGTTTTATAACTATATCATTCAATATCTTGTCTACGTTTTCTGTTTCTAAGTTCATTCTTATGTCTGTCCAAGTATATGTCTATACCTTTGACGGTTTCTATGCTTATGTAAATGTCTGTTTATGTTTAAGTCCATTTGTGTCCATATCTAAGTCTATGTCTATGTCTTAGCCTGTGCCTATGTCTATATCCATTTCTTATATCTGTGGTTATGACTGTCTATATCCATTTCTTATATCTGTGGTTATGACTGTCTATGTCTGTTTCTAAGCCTATTTCTGTACCTTATGCCTTTGTTTCTATGCCTATGTAAATGTCTGTCTATGTCTATTTCTATGTTTAAGTCTATTTATGTCTATGTAATGTGCCATGAATATGTCCATTTCTGTGTCTTTGTCTAAGTCTAAGTCTATGTCTATGTCTATGTGAATCTTTACGTGAACCTCTGTGTATGTTACTGCGTAGCTCCGATGGTTTTGAGTTTGGACCCGTAACCTTGAAAGTGAACTTAGTTTCCACTACCGGGCGATCCCAAGTCGATCACATCTTTGGAACGTATTTAGAAAAATCAACAACTGGAGTGTTTCCTGAAAATCAGGATTTTAACCCATTTCAGTTCTAAAATTCTTTACTATCGCGACTTTTTACAGTTTCCTCGATTAATGGAAATTATGTGGTATAAAATGATATCGTCTGATATTCTAAAACCTATGAACTTGTTCTTATTCTTACTTTTAGTTAATCTTGAACTTTGTTCTTTTACCTTGAGTTCAAAGTAAATCTCATGTTCAACTATTTTTATATGCAGGCCGAGGTCCTCCCAGGAGACTGCAGAAGCCTTGATATCGCTCCAAAGCTCAACTTTTCGTTCCCTCACTCCGCTCACGCATGGGCACAACTATTTCCCGTTGTTTGAGTCCCAACGCTCTCTGTACAGAGGCAGGCTGTTGCCACCGACCTTTGACCCGTTGTCGCCGTTAGCGCCATTCCCCTCGCCGCCAATGTTCTACAGCTCTGGCTTTCCCATAATGCCCTCGGGGTCAGCAAACCTTTACGGAAAATCAATTCCTTCAAGCATGCCCAGCTACCGGTTACCGCTGATACCACCACCGGCAAGACGGCGAAGCGCTGAGGGAGATGTTGATGGGCCAAAAAACTGCCACATCTGCAAGAAAACTTACGCCCGATTATCGACTCTCAAGCTTCATTTACGTACACATTCAGGTGAAAAGCCATTCAAATGCATGGTTTGCTTGAAGTCCTTCTCCCAAGCTGCAAACCTTACGGCTCACTTCCGCATACATTCTGGAGAAAAACCATTCAAGTGCAGAGTGTGTGGACGCCAGTTTTCCCAGTCCTCCTCTGTTACCACGCACATGCGCACACACAATGGTGAACGGCCTTATAAGTGCAAAGTGTGCAGCAAGGCGT
>JAOBYF010017903.1:0-13250 GCA_025403605.1 Parazoanthus darwini
TAAAAGTCAAACTTCTGAAAAAGACAAACTCCGAAAATTTAGCGGTGAAGCAGCTGCTAGGATTCATTACGTCTTCTCCCGGCCAGTTCGCAACACCTACACCGTACCTGATTGTGGCCGAAGTTTGCCTTTAGCTCTTCCTTAAGATCGCACACAAGATTCTCCAGTCTGGACTTTTCTACTGTTGTCATCAAGATCCTTTCTCAACTTGTTCAGCGATTCCTCGTTCACAGCTGTTTCTGCTGTTGGTTTGTCTGATCTCAAAATGTCAACTTGTGTCTTTAGCTCCTAAGGAGAACAATTAGACAACTTCACCTTGGAATGTAAACACTATTCCTTTGACAGATACGTTCATGGTAGACTTGTAACTTTATTGTGATAAGTACACAGTAGAACCATCAGGACTTAAACTAAAATAAATTATTTTCTACGATACATTAAAAAAAATGGTCCCATATCGATGTTCCCGTTAGTGCCATGTCATCCACTAAGATGCACGAGTCTGACCCGATCTGTGATCGAATCCGGGATGCACTCCAGCATCTGATTCAAGATGGTTCCAATCTACATACGAATTTGTAACTTGATCCATTTGATTCACTGTGCAACTCCACTGCTTGACCCAAGACTTCATCCGACTTACCGAAAGCAAAAATTGTTGTGGCAAAATGGAGGTGAGCAAAAAGATAAGGTGGTAAATGGTTCAAGTCAAAAGAGAGCATAAAGTGCTCGGTGCGTGAAAGTATGGATGAGTACTTAAAGAACTGTCGCTACTGTGAGTAAGAGAAAGGCAACCGGCATGGTTGCTTTTGCTTCGTAGGGCCGTGACCATGTACATGCGTGTGTTGCCGCTTCAGCCCATTTATTCAGATCATGTTTCAATTTTCTTTTGCGCTTGTTTAGTAGCTCTGTCCTGATCGTTAATCTGGACTTTTAATCATGTTGTTAAACTTACAGAGTCTTAAATTTGTAAACAGGGACCTCTGAAAAGGAGTACATTTAGCGCAAGCTGAGGTTCCCTTGTATTTTTGGTACCAAAACTGACAAAACTCGACTCAATATTTGGTTCATAAAACTTATTAGGGCTGTTTTTCCTATAACGGGCAAAGATGAGATACGGTGAATAAAACTCAAGTGAGAAAGTATAAAGGCCTGACACATACATCCCTGTCGCTCAATGCCGCATTGTGATCTTCCTGTAGACTCTTCAAAAACAGTTCTAGTTCTTCCTTCTCAAAGGAAACACATTCCAACTGTTTCTTCAGTGCCTACAAAACAGAATCATTGTGAGGGTTCTTCGGTTTTCTGCACCAGATTCACTCGATTGTGGTCCGGTTGAACGCAGTAAGAAGTTGTGGACGAAAAACGTCAAACTGTTCATGATGTGTGAGGTAAGAGAATCCCGAGCAAAAGGCAAGTTCGTGAATGGGTCAACTGCAAGGCAACCACAGTCATTTCTTGACAGCATATTTTAACATGATAAGCAACGAATGGATTAGTCTGCATTTCAGGTTAACACAGCCGCATGAACGCTTTCTTTCGGCATATTCTGGAATCGAAGTATAGATTCAGTTTATTATATTATTGTTATATATAGATTATATTATTACAGCAGAAAAATCTTTTTATAAAATCGTTATCGGTGTTAAGAGAAAGCTCGTTAACAATTATTGGTCGATCGAAAATGTTATACTTCTTGAATACGTGCTGCATCATCATTGGTTAAATTTGTTAGTTGCAGCTGAAGTCTTGGGTGTTGTCCGAACAGATGCAAACGTATGGACACATAAATAACAAAGTGAGCTTAAAAAGACGAATGCACGTGGTGAATGTACATGATTAAATCGAAGGCAAAAATCTCTCCTAGCTCGTACCCCCTCCCACCAGACACTTTTTCTGTCCCACCCATCCTATCAGAAAATAGTACCCAACAGAGACATCATCTAAGCCTGGGAAAAAGAACTACAGGTATAACTCAACTATAAGGCCTCTCTTGAAAGTGCAGAGTCTGAAGAATTCGAGGGAATGGCATAAATTGTCAAGAGATATTTATTTTATACATGGATGTGTCTTAGAAAGAATCAGATGTCACTTTCGTGAGATGTTTTTGAAGGCACAGATAGCTTTTGCAGCGACTTTGTCCACATTTTGTGTTATAAACAGCAGAATCATTACAATGTTTCATTGTTATCCAGCATGGTAAATATAATACATTGTGTTGAGTCCACAAGAACAGAAATTCAACAAACTGCCAATGACCGAGTGTTCATCTTCTAGTAGGCCAAAGACCCCGGAATGAACGATCGTGGTATACCGAAGGTACAATGAAGCTCAAATCAAGATTTGCTTAAGAAACTTGCAAAATCAATGACCATAAAAAGCACACAAGAGTACCGTAAGTACGTCTTTTAAAAAGTAAACCTAAAAAGAGTAATTTTACAAAGCACGATTATTGCTTGATTTAAACTCGATCTTTTTACCTCCTGTCCTTCTTCGCTGTTTCGATACTGAGCCTGGAGCGCTTCAACCGTTTTTTGTAATCCTTCTTTCTCTGCCAACGTGTTATTAAACTCCTCCATCAGCTCCTGAAGAAAAACGTTCCGACAAGTTATATGGACTCTTTCACGACTTTGCGCATGCACAAAAGCTTTTTGACAAGAAACAAAGTCACAAGCTAAAATACTCGTAAACAGGAGCCGTTCAATGAAATCACGAAATATATCATCCTGACTTAGGTTCTGGACGGGAAAGTCAAAAGCTTTTGGTAGATTAGGATGTTTTCAGAAAAAAAAAACTCGGAAGAAAGAAAAAAATTGTTGATTCAGTAGTGAAAGAGCCCCTTTTAGTTGAAATTCTGTTTCACTTGGCGGAGTTAACATGTACATAGGCAATAAAGCATCTGTGTTGACTGGAACCAAATCATACGGGTGGTCATTGAAAATCGGTCTCAAATATACAATTGACGCTAAGATTTTAAAACTACAAATATTAAACCTAGGTTTCCAATTTACAAGAAGTAACGATACAGAACAAGATACTTGCAATTATAACTGAGGCAGAATATAAGAGTATCTCAACGTAAGAATATTTAGAGTAGGAGCCCCAAATCTAACCAGTAACCTGTTAGATTCAATATGTTCAATATGCGAACAGCTTTATAACCTGGGGACACCTGCAGCCGATCCAGCGAGTTCACAGGCACTCCACAAATAGGTAAAATAATAACAATGTCAACTCAATTTTAACTGGTAGGTGGGCATGAAGGTTCAGGCACAGATCCGAGAGGAGATTGGGTTCAAACTAAGGGTCTTGAATCCAGGCTGCTACCAAGCATAACATAACAAGACAGAATTTTCTGGTAAATTGTCTGGAAAATGTCTGCCCAAAAGAACCATTCTGCTCTTACTTTGTTCTTGTGCTCTAGTCTTTGTATTTCCTTCTTGGAGTCTTTCAGAGCCAAGTCAACACTTTCCTTTTCAACTCAGAGCTGCTAGCTGTCTTTTGACGTCCTGTCCAAAACAAAACCACAACCCATATTAAAGATCCTATCAAAGATCATTCCACTAGAACTCGAAATGACGGTAGATGTAAGTTCAGAATGGGGTATCTTTCAATAAAAAAAGTGGAATGCCTTGAGTTAGAACCTGTTTGATCGGCACTTGACTAGTGAGCCATCATACTATATTGTTCGTATAAATTAATTATGATGATAATGATGATGATGATAGCAATAAAAAAAATCATCTGGGAGCTTCCCACCACTGTATTTACTCGACCCCTTGTAAAATGGCCACGCTGTTATGGTTACCCTGCCATAAATCTTTCATTTTGACCTTCTTAATTGTGTCATTGACATTTTTTCTTCAACTTGCAATTGTTCCCCAACTCGATGAAGCAGGAGCAGGTAAAAGAACATTCTAAACGATCTAATAACAATTAAAAAATATCGCTTTTACGATACACATGCACTCTGATTGGCCAATGGACGCAAAGAGAAGTTCTTATATCAGAGGACACAGACACTCATTTCAGTTCAATTAATCATGTATAAACGCTTTTAAAATGGTTGCTTTTACCTGAAAACTGTAAAATAAACACAATTCTCAAGAAGTAATAGAAGCACTCAGTTTTATCTCGTATTCCTTTTATGCTTCTCTCAATCTGTACAATTTCCGGAGTGGTTTTTAACACAGACACTCAAAGTCGTTTCTCAAGTTGCAATTAAAGCATTTAATGTTGAGGTATAAACCAAAAAACGTTCAAACTGAAAACCGTAATTTTTATTATCCATGCCGAAAGATCTTAACTCTAATCCACTGCTTAGAAATGTTCGATAGGGTAATCCAAAATTTAATATCTGAAGTTTGAGTAAACCCAGCCTGTGAATTCAAGACTGCAGCTTCTGTGTTGTAATTTTAATAGCTACAATACTATAAGCTCTAAAGTCGGCAAAATATGAAGAGTATAACCATTTCCAACTCTTTACATTACGAATTCCCGATGCATTAAAATTTTGTGACGTCTCTGTCGGTGGTAGTTTCGCACAAAGGAAGGAAAGGTATACCAAATAAATTTGAGAAAGAAAATGTAAAAGTACTATCAAACAAATTCGAACTTTGGCAATTTTATTGTCACAGAATTGATCTTGTAAGTATTAACAAAAAGTTCTTACCTTTGCTGGCAGTTTACTAAGGTCTTCTTGAGACGAGTTGACTTCCCTCAGTCTTCCTTTCAGCTTCTACAAAGAATTTAAACGTAAGACACATATCAGACATCTTAGGACGCTTCCATTTGTCAGGTGTGACTTGCCCAAGTCTTTCTGGCCTTTTTAAATGCGAAGACAAGTCAAGGCATCCGCGTGCATTTCTTCCTACCATACTCGATAATATCCCCCGGTGCTCATGCTGAGCAGTTCAGATCAATAAGTAGCGCCATTCTGACCGGAACTTGTTCTAATAGTTGTCGCAAGACCCCGCAACGGGAAGCTCCCTTACACTGTACACGGTAGTATGTCAATACATGAACCGATTATGAAGAGAGAGAGGAAAGGCCGTAAAGAAAATAACAAAGGTACCGAGATTCCACCGACCATCTATTAAATGGCAGTATGGATCACACTTACCTTTAAGGACTTCCCATGAGACTATGCGTGCCTGTAATACTTCCTCAAAGATTGGTTTAAGATAAACAGACTGACAAACAGACAGCCTGTCACTCCAGACACATTTCAGACAGTGACAGGCAGGTAGATGAGAACCGACAAAGAGAAGTGAATCAAGCCTCGCCTTTCGCAAATGGAGAAAGAAAAAAAAGACAAAATCTACTGTGTGCAGAAACAACAAACATGCAACTCGTAGCTTGCAAACATAAAAACAAATACAAATACAAACAAGTTCTGTTTATGAATACCACCTTGCATGCACGAATGAATTAAGTACTTCATTTATTTATTTGTCACAGACAAACATTCCGGCAGCCACAAGACATACATGTAAACACAGGCGTATGTATATTTATGTGGATTGGTAAAGACAATTAACGAATTCGAATAACAATATCATATTCCCGTTTGCGTTGCCAATTACTTGTTCTTTACACGTATGTCATTTTAAATTGATCATGAAGTAACTGTTCGAAGCTTGATCCATTTAAAAAGGCTTCTTTGTGGTATTTCTGAAGCAGACGGCCGTAGAATAGATCTCCTCCCCTCTCCACCCCTATGAAGCAACCAAAGGTCACCAACCTGACCTGTACGTACGATGAGCGTCATATATAAAGACGAGGATGCATTGCTTTTCTTGCATTTTACCAAATCAGTGTGTACGAGATCGCATGGATAGATTACGTATGAAAGTCCGTTTAATGTACGTTCATTATTTCATGCCCACAGTGACTCTCGAATACCTTGTGATTAAGATCAAGATTTTTCTTCTCAAGTGAGAGGCGTGAAAGAGATGTTTGAAGTTCTCTCCGTTCTCGTGACAACCTGTCAAGATCTTTCTTTAAATCCTACACACCGGAAAAAGTTTGTTAGACAAAAAAAATGCCCGCTTCTCTTTAAAACCTTTCACAACCTTTTGTAAAGAATCGTAAAAGAGAGATGAAACAAATTCAATGATTTACTGCCGGCGGTGGTGTGCCATGCGAACACTATCAAGTGCAATATAAATCTCGTTTGATCCTACACAAGAACCTTGCATGCATGCAGCTAATTGCAGGAACTTTTAAGGTAAAAAGTACTTAGCGCCTTGAATATTTCTTGTACCGTCTAAAAAATGTTCTCACATAAAGGGAACCACGCTTAAGGATATCCCATTAAGATAAAACAAACCCTCTCTCCTTTTCCAACCCTCTTTAACTCAATCATTTGCTTAATATCTGAAAGCGCTGTTAACGCAAGGTCTGTTTTGTTATGGCCGGTCGGAGGTCGGATTGAACATGACGACAAATCAAGTTAATCTCTGAACAGAATGTGCATTAATTTTGATGTCAAAGTTTCCTTGAGCTTAGTACCAAAGTTATGATCTGAATTAAAAGCTCTATACAAACTAACAGGTTGATACCACCGTTGGAACAAACTCAACTAATTCTGGTTACGATCTCGGTTCTTACCCATGTGTCAAGGAGCAAGGCATGTCAAGTCATATTCATTCAGCGGGGCCTAAAGGGTTAAGTTAACCCACCTACACACATAATATGTGGTAAGAAGAGCTTACATCATGGTTGGCCTTCAGGGTCTTCAGAGCTTTGAGAACTTTGTCCTTTTCTGCTTTTGCCTTCTCAAGTTCATCACCCAGTTCCTAAGTAACAGAGTAAAACACAGCATACAAAAAAGTTCATTCTTCCTGACCAGTCACAATTTGGGAGGTACCTCTTGTTCCTTGGTGTAGGAAAAACGCAAGCTATCACACGAATCTATAAAAAAATTGCCAGGGAATTGAAATACCTGGGCTATAGCTTCGCTTATTATCGTGTCAATGTATATTAACGCACTTGTACATTCAGCAAATGTATGTGCAAAAATTACACTGTGTCCCCTCTATTAAGCATACAGAAGTAACAGCCCTTGAACCCTACCACAGCTACATACCTCTAGCATCAATCACCTTCACGATCCAGAAATGTCTACTCACCTTTACATAAAACTTGTTTTCATCCCGTTCCTTTGACGCTGCCTCCAGTTTACCTTCGAGTGCCTTGAAAACAATGAAAACTAATTTAACAAACAAGACCAAAGCACTTTTCTCGAAATGGAAATACTTTGGTTAGTTAGCTCAACTCGGGTAAGTTCCATGTAAGTACTACCTATTGAATGAGTTCTAGCCTCATCTGCCTTCGTGATACTTCGGCGACTATTCTGTATTTACGAGCATTTATCGGTTGATTATCTGGAGTAAGCATACATTGTAAGGGTTTATAACTTTATTGGTACAGCTGAGAGAACAAACAGAACAAACTGCAAAATAAAAAATGCTAACGCTAAAATTTAATATATTCTTCTACAATGAGTCAGGTCAGGCAATAAAGGGAATTCGTGCAAACTTGCTCCAGTGCTGTACAGTGCAATACATTTCGGAGGAAGCTTTATTCCGAAACAAGGCACCTAAGATGGAGCGGATACTTGTGGTTGTTCAGGCAGTACAACGTAAAGAA
The DNA here is from genome assembly GCA_025403605.1 of Parazoanthus darwini. NCBI lineage: Eukaryota > Metazoa > Cnidaria > Anthozoa > Zoantharia > Parazoanthidae > Parazoanthus > Parazoanthus darwini. The sequence goes on from JAOBYF010017903.1 coordinate 7,654, forward strand.
TGAACACAACACCGAAAACGGTATTCCATTCACCTACTCCACCATCTGTTTTGACAATGGTTTTGAAATAAAACCGAATATAAAGCTGTTGTATAAATTCCATTAAAAAAGAATATGCTCTTCGGGGTTGTATTCATCCTTATTTCCTCCACCTGTCAGTGGGTAATAGTTATTAGAACAATGTAGTAAGTTCTTATCCAGCCCTGTTATACTCCATCCTGACTTACCAGCTTGTCAGCGGCCCAGGTTTCACAGTCACCCTGAAGGGACTCGACTGTGTTCCTCAGGTGTTCCAACGTGGCATTAGCAACCTCAAGTTCAAACGAAACATCCTAAATTGTGGTACCATAAAGAGACAACAGGTCGGTTAAGTGTACATATTTCCTTCCTGAACATCATTCCAGGCTATTTATTCCTGATCAGGGTTGCAAACCGTAACTAAGTGAAGGAAGACAGACAGCGGGTCCTGGAGTTTGAATATGAAAGTCAAGGACTTTTCAAGGATTTTCCTTGACCTTTTTAACAGATTCAGTGACCTTCCGTGGCCATGTGGCGGGTAAAGCCTGAAACTTTTACATTTTCAGAATTTTAAATAGTAATTCCCTGCTGTTTTTTGGAAAACAGACTAAATTGTAAACATTTGAACAAAAATGCTTTTTCTCAAATGTCCGGACATGTACTGTATATGTAAGGTGTATGCCTTACTCAGCCAGTTTGTTGGTGCACCTGACCAACCAATTCGTTTTTTCCACACTCAATGACTCTCCAGGATTTTAAAGAACCCTGTCTAAAATACTGGCCACTTAAAACAGAACTCCGAGTTCAAGTCCAGTCTTGTTGAGGTGACAACACTTGTGCAGTATACTGTTGTTACTGTAGAAAGCAATGGTCCTGTCTCAAGGAGTTTTTATAAAGTATAATTTAGGATTTCATCTCCACTTTATGGTAACCATTCAAATTTTTGGCTGCATGAAACTACAAAAACCTTCCGTACATGTACCTTGTTCTTGTCTTTCAGCTCGTTGATCTGACTAACAAAGTGTGCCTCAATTTGTGTAATTTCTTGGGTTGTCAGTTCGGATGCTTTGTCAGGCTGAAAAACGAAATTTCAGAGCTCCCATTAGTTTTGAAAATGAAAACAAAGTAAAGACGAAGTATATTACTGTACAAAAACTACGTGTAGTAATCACAGATAGTGTTGATCTTGACTGCTCCCGTACTGTACCTTATTAGTGTGGTGTGCACCTGCGCGGCTTTGTCCCGAGTCACTTGTCTGTGCCGCTAGCTTATCTCTGTTTGTCATCAACTTCTCAACTTCTAGTGTTAACTCCTAAAACAGCAAGACACCAAAGTTGCACATGTATCAAAGGAAAGTAATGAATATCCATCATAGAGCTTGTTCCACAAAGATTCAGTTTTTAAATGTACATTGTGTGATCTTTTTGTAATGAAGACAGACCCATCACACAGCTAAGAATAATACTGCAAGGGGGAACCGTTCACAGTACGAATGCGATCACAATCTTTCAGTTGCTCGGCAAAAGACGTTAAAAACATCAAAATAACTTCTGCTACAAATAATTCGAGAACAATTCTGCCTTCATTAAACGTTGCAGAATGCGGCACGGAGGGCTTAATTTAGAGGACGAATGAAACTGATTGTATGTAGTTGTAAGTGCTGAAGCAAATCTAATGTTGACCCGTTTGATAAACTATTAACGTATTATGACGCTCGCAAAAATGTAATGATCCTTGACACGACTATGTCTGTTAAAGGATTTTGTTTTTTTAGTAAAATTAAAGAAACTTTGGATGTGGAACAGTCATGAAGCTATTAACATTGCACGTTTAGTACTGTATACATGTAGTACGACTTCAGTGACAACTCGCATGGCTTGCCTCTAACACGTCCTAGGAGAGGAGGTTCTTCGTAATGAAATTGTCGGAGATGCTCGTGAATCGGAAAGTTTTGAAACTAAAAAACCTTTAACCACTTCATCTTTGGTGAAGTGCACTACATGTACCCTGAAACATACCGTTAACTGGTTAGTGAATGACCTCGGAACACCCTAAACGTAGTCAGTTTAGACCTGATTTGGTTCACCTCTTCATTATTATTAGAATAAGCAAGAGTTAAATTCGCAAGCATGAAGACCAAGAATTTGGAGTGTTTGACTCAGCTGCCCTTCCTACATGTAACTAGCCCCCCTCCCCTTTTCCTCTGGAGTAAACGATTGACCGCTGACGAACACACTCATTGTTCTAGTATTTAAACAAATGGTTGCAGTATTATGAACTTAACGCAAATAACATGCGAGTAACAACATACACCTGTATCTGTACTGAACTCTTGCCATAAGGCTATATACATGTACATATTTATATTGCCGTCCTCTTCCAAAAACTGTGTGGACTAACCTTGTTGTTCTCCTCAGTCCTGGTTTGTTTCTGTTGTAAAGTCTTCAGAGCATTTTCAAACTCATCCCTTTCCTCCACTGTTTTGCTAAGATTATCCTCCAAGATCTAAAAACAGAAACAGTGGTGTTAAGTGGTCTTTGTAATGTGCACCTCTCCCCCCTACCTGAAAAAAGTTCCGCTCAGAAGCGTCCCAAAGTGGAAAGAAAGTTCCGCCCAGATAGGTCGGCAAAAAAAATACACGTTCCGCTCAGCTATGGCATATACTCATGCAGCACTGCTACAGAAAATCAAGAGCTTCACATACGCCTGTACATGAGTAGAAAATAGAACGATTCCAGAGCAGTCTAAGAGGGCAATACTACTATTAAAGAACAGTTTACATAACGTATCTCAGTTACACAAAACACTTTTTTTCTTTTTTCACTAGAAAAGGATGCACCTTCCATATTATACATAGATATATATATTTTAAGAACTGCTGACATAAGGTCCGCTCAGCTTAATCTGCACCTTGCCGCCAAAAAGGTGCGTACGTGCCTGTTTAATAGTGTACATAAGCCTTAACATAATAGGAAATTCCCAACAAACATCAAAGCAATTTAAAAAGCCAAATGACCAAATTTTGTATGACTTCTTCATGAAAGCTCATGATTTTATGAAAGACTACAATGAATTACCCATAAACAGAGTTCACTTCCATTCATACACTGTAACTTAACATGTACATTGATTTTATCCTGTTGGCTTTAAATATTGATACACTGTAGTAGTTAATATCATGAAAACTTACAAGATTCTTTTTCTTCAATGCCTCCATTTCCTTGTTTGCTGGGGTCATTTTCTTTTGTTTCACCTTCTCCAACTGAACCTCAAGTGAACCCATCCTGTTTCGTAGTTCCTACACAAACCATACAATACAAATTAATTTTAAAAAAGTACACTCACGTTTATTTACCTTATAACATTAAATATACATACAGTAACTACAGGTCACAAAAGTTTTTGTTTCACATGATTAAAAAAAAGAAAATATGAAGTTAACATACTTGGTCAACGTAATTCGTATCTTAGAGTTCTGCACGCCAGTATGTACATCTACTATCAGGCACTTTTAAAATAATGTACCACATACCACATGGATTTCAAGGTTCTTAACTGAATAACTACACAGTCAAATAATAGTTAATACAGTATAGGTGTACATTGTAACATTGGTAGACTAATAGAATACCTGAACACAACTTTGTAGCTTTGAAACATTGAAAATTAGGGGATCCAACCTTATTATTATTATAATTATTACCACATTTGTTATCATTTATTTTTATTACTATCATTATTAAATTAATGTTATCACAATTATACATGTATGTAACTATCACTATTGCTAGTTATCATTATTATTTTGCATTACTGCCCCTTCCAACCATTTTCCAGCTCTATTCTGTGATGCTTTCCATCCTTCTCACCCCTTCCCCTACTCAGACCTCCACAGTGTTGAACAATGATGTCCACAGATATCAGAAAGATTGTGAATGGTTCAAACCTACAGTTTTGCAGAAGCTGATTGCGTTCTTGCTCCAACTTTTCTAGAGTCATTCGGTTTTCCTCTCTCTCCAACTGAAGGTTCTACAAAGATTAAGTTGACAAAATGAATGCATGTTCAGTGTTCAATAACACAGCATTTGCTTGACAGATTTGTAGAAATACCTGAATTTTCTGCAAAAGCATCTGGTTGTCAGTCTGAAACTGCTCTTGTTCCTTGTAATAATCTGCAGCTTGCTCTTCAATAACTCTCTTGTACTCCTGGTTAATTTTAGATGTACCAGAAACATTTTGATGTTAAACTTATTTTTCTGATTAATTACTGACAACTAAACAATTAAAGGAGAGTCCAAAAGAAGTTGCTTTTGGTTTAACAATAATTATATTGAAAATACCATTGTATTGCAGGATTTACATTTACCGGTACATGAAGATCTACTTGAATGTACATGTACAAGTATTATACCTTTACAGGTATTGGATATCCATAGGAAAAAATATTTACCATAATTAATCAACATGTCTACTGACTAAAATCAATCAGACCACATCCAATAACCTTAGCCACTAAACTATGTGCAGATATAGTGTCAAAAATTACTCAACACCTTCAAGGGCATCAAAAGTTTCAAAAACAAAGAGAAAGGCATGACTGTCTCTGATAGCACAGTGTTTTTCTTAAGGTTTGGGAAATGGGGTACACTGAGTGGGAAAAAAGGTACACCTTGGTTTAAGGTCATTGAGCGTCGAAATTGAGAGGGTCTGGCTGGGGACATTTTTCCCAGAACATTTTGTTCTAGTTAATTAATCACAGGTCAGAATTGTATTGAATTTAGCTGTTGTCTCTGGTAACTTTTAAAAAACTGCCAGATGTCACTGCTGGGGAAAGGCGGTACAGTCACCTGGGAAAGTTGGTACAATTTACCGGTGTACCGGCCAAGTTAAGAAAAACACTGTAGCAAAATAATTTAGCTTTTTACACAATAATTGTGTAGTCTAAACAGAAATGCATAGTCTAATCCTCCCCTCATACTACATACATGAAAATAGTATGATTGTTTTAAAAAGTTCAGTCTGCCGGAGCATAACTGAAGGTCCTGGAGAAACTAATTTGGTGTCTAGCACTTCAATCTGTGATTTGTCTTTCAGTTTCTAATTTATTTGCCGATGTTAAGTTGTGCAACAGCATCTAAGACAAATGTGAGGGTGGACCTTGTACAAACTGATTGTGCCTTTCACTGTTGAGATGTGTCCAAGTTGTTTGGGGCCCAGTTGTTCAAAGCCCAATTAGTACTAGTCCTGGGATAACTCTTAATAAAACCTATAGACTAAGTTTACCTTGATGTATTAGCACTAATCGAGCTTTGAACAACCAGGCCCTGGAGTATAATTATGCAAGCACATCATTTATTCATATATTTGCAACAAAGTTTCAAGCCTTTTTTTAAATACTTGCTGGTGTTAAACTATTTAAGAAATGGGCCATGCTTAGTGTGCATCTAGCATCTAAGTTGGGAGAGCACAAGAGAACAACAACAACAACAACAACAACAACACTTTTATTACCCACTAGTAAATACAAATGAAGATAAGTTAATAGTTTAAGGAAATTACATGGAAAGAGGGTACTGGCT
>JAOBYF010018014.1:0-13244 GCA_025403605.1 Parazoanthus darwini
CCAAACGTCTGGATCCGCCACTGGAAACTGAACTCGTGTGTGTTTACCGTAATAAGTCTTACCCAATCAACAGTTCCATCACAATTTGCATCAACCTTCATGAAGATGATTGCGAGCTGATTGTCGTCGGGCTAATGGAGACAAAACGATTAAAAAAATCTTATCAGGATACAGTTTAGCAATGAATCAAAATTTATCTTTCTACATGTCGTTTGTATGTTGTTGTAATACTGAGTCTGTGTTTGTCTTTTTGACACTTACTATTTCCATTCTTCCACCCATAGTTTTTATCATCGCCTGTTTGAACTCATCCAGATCCAGTCCTCCTCCGCCATCTTGATCAGCTTCCTGGGGTCGAGAACTTAAAAGTTAGTTTACTTCAATTTCTTAAGAAAAGTTTGGCGAATGATAGAAAATCGAAAAGGAATGCAAATCAGTATTAAATAAGCAAGTTTTGTATGCAACATTATTTGTTTTTTATGCTGCGATTCTAATTGGATTCATTGAAGTATCATAAATGTCCGTTTCCATATAATTGGCATGTAGTTGTGACATCCCGTATAAATGTCAAAAACCATACCTCGAATATCTTTTGCAGCATTTCCAGGTTTTCATTGTTCATCTGGTCCTCGAGCTTGACACTGGGAGGGGCGTGGTTTTCTGGTTCTCCAGTCTATATAGGAGAAGCGCTTTTCTCATTTAATAACATAAAGTTGCATAAAGTCAACTTCAAGTTTCAAGCAAACAAAGTCCACAAATCGAGAGACAACAGCAGATTTCATTCTTACTGAAAACAGATAAAAAAAAGATTTGAAACTAGTTAAAGAAAAAATTTCACTGGCAATGAGAAGGCCATAGATTAGTAGCCTTCAAACCAGCCAGCCCCTTATTTCCTTCGCAGCGAAAACGAGGGGCCTGCTGAGTGTCCCATTTTCGAGGGGCCCGCTAAGTGTCCCATTTCTTAGGGGCCCGCTGCGAAGAAAATAAGGCGGCGGTTTTGGAAAGTGCTAAAAAGATAATAGTATCGATCGAAAGTTAGGATGGCTGAAGAAGTTATACATTAAAAGAAAAGGAAAATGTAAAACGTGTATTTCTTTCAAAAGAAAACATCTTCTGATAGAGAAAACAACAACTGAATGAATAAATGATCAATTAACAAATAAATAAACCCAAAAAATCACAAACAAACAAACAAACAAACAAAGTGAATATATAAGTACATAAATACATACATTATACTTACATACACACCTTAATAAGTAATTAAGTAAATGGAAACATATATAAATAAATAAATGAATAAGTAAGTAAATGAATAAATAAATAAATAAATAAATAAATAAATGAATGAATAAATAAATAAATAAATAAATAAACATTAGTAATTTAATGTTTAATAGATAATAATTCGTAAGTGCATTCACTCACTTACTAGGAAACCAAAACAATTTCGAAATTCACATCATGAACGTACAAAGTATTTCATTAACAAAAACAAAATTGTTAATGAATCATAACCAAACGGTATTGTTCTACTTACTCTTTCTGAAGCTCCGGGGTACCTCAGATTCGCTTTACTCTGTGCCTGTGAGCTTGGTTCATCTATCTCCGAAGTGCTACCTGTGCCAGGCTCCGCGATCGACTCCTCGTCTTCGATCGCAGAATCAGACTTCATCTTTTCCAAGTCAGAGCAATCTTCACTTACTGATTGTGCCGTTCCTGACATTTTTTGGTTATTCCGACAGATACAACTTCTGTGCTACTTGTGACAAATACTATTCGGTTTTCAGCAGCTATGACATACTGTCGAATGATGTAATAGACAGTTTCTTCGACGTAAAACGAGCACGCGCGCATCAGTTTGAATATAATGCGCTTTGAATAAGAAGTTCCTTAGTTCTGTGCACGCGATACGAATCTTGTAGCGTCGATCAATATCCACTTTAGCCCTTTCAGTTTTTGTTAATTTATGATTTTTGACTCATCTTTGCTGTTGATCTGATGTTTTAAGACAAAGGTATAACAAAATATATCACATGAGTAGTGACTTTAATTAAAACTATGAAGTTCTATTTTTTTTGTTTTGCGCATCTTGTTCGAAAAAAATATGTCTTGTGGAGCTTATTAGAGATGCTTGAGATATTATTCTAAATGCTAAAGATAGAAGATTGGGTTTGATAAGACCGACAAAGTCGATGCGTTTTTTCTTTTCTGTGTTACTTTTCGTCATTTATCAGTTAATACAAACGAAAAAAAATTGAAAAGCCCTTTTATAGAGTATCGGTTCTTCTTCACGCACACATTAAAAAATCCTATGTCTATGACTTATCCTAGTTAGTGCACTTCTATGCAATTTATATGCACTAATATATTTACCAAACCTAAAGGGAATCGTGCACTTGGTCGCGCTCCTCTCAAACAACCTAACTTTCTTAATCTGGCAGTTTATTAGTTTTTTATGGCAATCTGCACAAGCGCTATCTCTGTAAACTCAAATCTATTAAACTTTGACACTGATAGAATCAGATCGTCCCCAGCCACAGGTATAGTTCCCCGTCTGCTGCTAATTATAAATTAGTGGATGTCATGACATTGTGAATATATTTTAATGACAATATTTACCTAAAAAGACGAACTTTTTGTTTGAGATGAGTAGTTGGGTAAATCCGAGAATACTGGCTAACCGGACGAACTACAGGGTTTTTTTTATAAGAACCAGTAAATTTTTCCGAGCCTCGTTGTTCTTAATTTTTTTGGCGATTTTGAGCCTCAAATTGTTCTTATGAGTAGTTGGGTAAACCCGAGAATACTGGCTAACCGGACGAACTACAGGTTTTTTTTTATAAGAACCAGTAAATTTTTCCGAGCCTCGTTGTTCTTAATTTTTTTGGCAATTTTGAGCCTCAAATTGTTCTTAAATTGTTCTTAATTTCTGCATGCAATTAAATCGAAAAATTTAGACTTTACAGTGTAAGGCAATGACAATGATTAAACGAGAAAAGATGCGAATTCATGTTTTCATTCTATATTGTTAACATAAAGATCAAAGCTTACAGTGGTTGAATTATAAAAAAAAAACTAGCTCTCGAGCCCGAGCCTCAGCTTGTTCTTAAATTGTTCTTAATTTTTGGTCAATCTGAGCCTCGTTGTTCTAACTTATAAAGTTGTTCTTATAAAACAAAGCGTGTAAGCCTGAAGATGTTTCATAAACTAGTCTACCATCCAAGACAATATGCATGTCTCTGTCACTTTCAAAAGAGGCTACAGAAACATTATAGTGAAAGGAAAATTCGGAGTATTGCCGTCGATTGGAAACAGTACGTAGGTAAATTATATATATGTTGAATTCTTAATCATTTTTAATCAGTTTTTAAGTCCCGTCCACCCACAAATCTCTCCGAGATATTTCGTCAAGGATGAGACAAGGAGCATTACAATTCTAGACGTTTTCGTTATCTATGTGCAATCAACCATTTGTGCAAATTTATATCGTAGAAAAGTCTGTAAGGTTGGAGCAGACTAGACAACGATTGCGTGCCGAAATGCCACTCAACTTCTATGGCTTGAGAGCCTCTTGCTCGATTTCAAGAGTTTTTGACTTCCTTGATAATTTGTTTTTAATTTTTCTCACTTATTTCTTGACGCTTTCAGCTCACACTAATACAACTTAAGCTTCTAATTTTGGTTATTTTTTCCCAGAATAAGATATAGAAAATTCTTACATTATCTTAGATGGAAAGGAATAATGCATGGAAAAGTTTCCACATTCGAGTTTTATGAGAGCGTTGTGAAACTTTTGATACAGCCATCCAGCTTTTGACGTCCTTGTTAATTTGTTTTAACTTTCTCGCTTACTTCTTGACGCTTTCAGCTCACCCTAATACAATTTAGCTTTTTGTCCAGTATTTGATTTTTAAGTTCTTACATTATCTTAGATGGAAAGGAATAAATGAAAATTTTCCACATTCGAGCTTGACGGGGGCGTTGTGCAACCTTTAGTACAGCTGCACAAACTTGTAAGCGTCATTTTTCTATAACGAGTGTTTGTTGCGTTCATTAAAATTTTCCGCTTTTCTGGTTCTCATTATTTTGTTTTCTTGTAAAAACGTTCAATTTAAATTAATTCTTTAAAAACAGCTCCGAGACCTGTCAAAAAAACTGTGGTATACATACGCCAATAGATGTACAGCACAATAGAGCAATATGGCAAGACCATGCACAAGCTCTCTTCTCAAGCTTCCGTCTCAAGTGCATTTTAACTCCACTCTGAGTGTTTTGTTACTCAATCCTTAAATTCTGTTGTAACGTCAAATACTTAGGTTGAGGCAGAACTTTCTTTGCGTATTTTAAGAATTTCTTAAAAGTGTTCTTGATACAAATTGAGGTTCAGTTGTTCCGTACTAAAGCAGCAGCGTCTTCCTTCTTTTTTCTTGCCATCTTGACTTGGGTCTTTATTTTTCTTTACAACTTAGCAAATTCTCGCTAAAGTTGCCAGCAAACAAGACTTAAATACACACTTTTTTTGAAGAGCAACTATACAAGAACAATGAGGCTCAGATTTGCCGAAAATCAAGAAGGCTGAGATTTAAAAAAAATGAACTTGAAGCTTAACTGAATGTTGTAATTTACGTTCGCAACGCAGTAAATACACAAACAGAAGAACCGTTTCTCATTTGTTATTTCGTCCACCATTGCCCCAATGCAAATGATACGAGAGAGCAAAAGACACAGTTGTCAATAATCTGAGACAAATGTACTGAGATCGCCTCAAAATACAGACGAAGAGCATCCTTATTGCAATACCTTGTCTTCTTGTTTTGATTTATCATCGTTTCACACCGCTCAGAGAAATAAGAACAATTTAAGGACAATTTGAGGCTGAAATCGCTGACAGTCTCAGTAAAAGTTACTGGTTCTTTTTAGAAAAAGCTTGTATTCTCTTAAATTGTTTACATAACTGAGACGGACAGGCTTATAGCATTTTTGATCTCGTTTTAGACAAGCAACCAAAGCAGTGGATGTTAGTACTAAAAATACTAGACTACAAAATTGAGCTTTCATTATATCAAAGCTAACATGCTTTTTATACTAAACAAGTGAACTTATACAATAATAAACTTTAGCGTAAACTTCAAAGTGTTACTCAAACGTTTCGTTCAATACTCTATTCATTGAACTATTTCAGTATTTAAAATCCCAAGTAATAAATTAATGACAGTACAGTCTATATATGTGGCATACCTTGGTCAAAAACAATTATTCACACACAAATCGTTTTTCAAATCAAAATATCGGAATCAACAACTGACTACGTCTCTGCATTGTTATCATTTATCTGCTGGCTTTTTTCACAAGTATCTAAATCGTGTTGGGTCTCCTTTTTGAACTATTTGTCACGTTTCTGTCATATTACCAAAAAGCTATCATACAAAATAGTCTCAAAGTAAATTTCCCACGAGAGCGGGTTTAAGTAGCTTTCCTCGGTAAGTAGCTAACACTTTGCTTCAAGAAATTTTTTCAAATATATTTTGTGTGCTATATTTAAATCTAAACAACGCAGGTCAATGAAGTCTGTCAAACTGTCACCTACAGCGTAATGAGGTCATTTTGAAAATTGGAGATTGGCATTTGTGTACCGTAATAATATTTTTGGAATCGACTATACCTAAATACATTGAAAGGCTGTTTTCAACATCTAACTCAGTTCAACATGTACCCAAATCCATTCCTTTAACTTGTTTACCAAAGGCAAGTGCCAAATATCACTGCTCTCTTAATACGAGTACGATATTTAGCAGCGGTTCTACTGTTCTATTGATTATACATAAATGCATTGAAAGGTTGTTCTCAACATCTAGCTCAACTCATACATGTACCCAAATGCACTCCTATAACTTTTTTACCAAAGGCAAAGGCAAAACATCGCTGCTCACTTTGTACGATATTTAGCAGCGGTTCTACTTTCCCGGCACTTTCATAATTCATAGAAAAACTCGTTCCTATTCTTAGTCTAAGCCTGAGGTGTGTTCTGAAACATGTAGTAAAATTTTAGTATTTTTGAGAGTGAGCGTTTTAACGAAATATATTTTTAATAAGCTTATAAAAATAAACAATGACAGGGCATCCGCTCTAATAAGCTTCCATAACGTAGGAATTGAAATAATTGACCTTAGTTTCTGATCATGCATGGTTCGTAGGGCGAACAAGTTATGAAATTTGGTTACAGTTTTTTGTTGTTGGCCTTGGTCGCGTGCAAAAACGTATTAACAACTTACCAGCAGAAACATTTGGCTCGCAGTCACACGTAAAACTAAACATAGTGAATACTTGTGCACTCCACTCACTCTCAAGTTTGCTGGTTCTTACACTGAACCAGTTAGTTCAATCAACTATGCATCCAATATAAACACCTACTTTGCTATATCCGTTAGCCAATCAAAGTGCGCGTTAAATGCGCCCAATACTTTATAACAACTTATGAAACTAGTTCTTTCTTAGCTATTAAAATATTCTGTGATCATTCCTTAAACTAAAATCACCTTACAAATCACATATAGCAACTACTAAAATTTTCAGTCACAAATGACAAGACATGCATCACGTTAAAGCTTTTTTTTTTTTTTAAATCTTGGCTGCTAAGGCCGAGCTGTTTGAATTTAGCGTCACATTGTTCTTAAATTGTTCTTATTTCCAAGTAAGTCCACATTAGAGCAAATGTAGAAAATAACTCAGTGATACTGAAAAAACATGTCTCTTATTGATAGTTCGAGCACTACGTGTTGAAATATCGCTGTGTTTGCTGAGGTAGAAAATTTCAAATTTAGTTTTAACGTAGTCAAGAACATTACAATTTTATCTGTCGGTGGACTTTAATTTCATTCAACAAAATACTGAAAACAAAAACTTCAACCTGATCTTGCTTTTACGCTTGTTCTGAATTTTTGCACAAATCTCAGTTTTGGCGTTCCTGTAAGTTTTATTCTTATTATTTGTGTATATGTCAAACAATGGCTTAACTGGAGTACATCTCAAAATCTTAAGTTTTTTAATGCCTGTTTATAGACCATATTCATAAATGGCGTCCATTTTAATATTGTTTTGTCTCTATTCAAATAAGCCTCACTAGCCTCGTTCAGGTTAATGTATTCTTTTGAATTTTTGACTTAAGAACGAGGCTAGTGAGTTTAATTTAAATAAAAACAGAGAATACTAAAATAGCCGCCATTTATGAATGTGGTCTATTATTGATCTTGTACATCGTCGCGAGTCTCTGGGTTTGTCGCCTTTTTTTCAAGAGGCTCCACGCTGACTTGTCCACACGTGTTAGGCTATTTTTGAATCCGGAACATTTTTGTCGCGGATTTAGAAAATTTCGCGTCCACACGTAGCGAATTCACCCGTCCACCCGTATCCGGATTCACTGTAGTGCTCGGGACTCATTTGTGAATATTGTAAGTAGTGCATGCGCAAAACAGCGCGTCTAGCGAATTATTTGAATAGTCGAATATTTGAATATATGAATATTTGAGTATTAGCACTGGATCCGACTTTGTTACATCATCGGATTCAAAAATATCCGGATTCAGCCGTCCTCACGGTCCTAAAATGTTTGCGGATTCAGAAATTTCCACTCTGGAGAGCGGATTCAAAAAGAAGCGGATTCGCATGCGGATTCGCCGGATATGTGTGAACGAAAGGCGAATCCGCAAAGGAAAAGTTGCGGATTCAAAAATATCCGGATACTCGTGTACGGGCCCTTAATGTTACATTTACTTGTATCGACTTGCGAGTCTGTTTTGCCAAAGCTCGAGACAGCTCAGTGACTCAGCCTATCATGGACTCGCGCAGAAGGAAATGTTGAAACTCACCCGAACCTTGTCCTGTGTCTCGAGTAGCCGCCCAACTGCTCATCGGCTCCCATTCCAACCAGCAACACCTGGAGCAGAACAAGCACTTGTACAATTTGATCAAAGTTTGGCTGAAGTGGCAGGTTAAAACCAACTCTAGCTAAAAACAACCGATACCTCCAATGATCTCGTTTGTATATTTAAATGTAAACCTTTTGACTGACAGAGCAAAAATTATGTAGTTCGGGTCTCCATATTTTGAAAAGATGCATAAACGCTGGAACACAACCTTTCATTCTTACAATTTTTACTATAATCAGCTATTTCTTTTCCTTGTACATACCCCGAACGAAAGGAGTTCTGGGTTGTAAAAATCGAGGGAAATAAGAACTAGAATTAAAATTTCTGCATTGGCAGGCTTCAACAAAAGCAAATATTAAACGCATTTAGTCACTTCAGTATATACTTGCATTGTAAGGAGGTTTTTTCTTTACTTTTGACAACCCATCATTCCTTTCGATCAGGGCGTGCGCCAATGCATGATGGGACAACCTCTTACAAAACGTCTGTAAAACCTTTCAACATCCGACTCCGGTCAGTGTTTTCAAATATGACACTTGTAAGTTATTTTAGTGTAGGTCTTATCATAACTATTTAATTTAACAGTAAAGAGCCACCTAGTGGGTTTTGCTGATAAACCTTATCACTAATTAATACTATTAATAGTGTTGATATAGCTGATGAATCTTCTGCATCCTTTAAACTCCGTGTAATGAATAAAAAGCTCAACTTGATAACATCTGTGCCTGGCGTATCATCTGTCACCTCTGTCGTGTGCTTCATTTTTTATCAGTCTGAAACTGTTTCCTTTTCTCGGCTCCATTCATGTTTTAGTTAATTCATGTGTACCCTGTGTGTCTTGACTAAGTGAATATGAAAGCAGCAGATAGAAAAAATTACTGAGACCAAATCATTCCTTGAAAGAAAATCTCTGTCGCTATAAACATAAAACTACCAGTAATTTTTTTAGTAGTTTGTTAGAAAGAGTTATCTTTATTGTCATTAACGCCGGAGGGTACATTAAGTTCTCTTATCGATGGGGATGACCTAATAAAGGAATAAGTTATGTTAGAGATAGTGTAATCTTTCGGTAAGATTAGCTCCTTTGCTCTACACGTTCATAGATAATTTTAATCTCCAAAACAATTATTATGCAAAATGGTAACAGATTTTGTTTTAGAACTTTGGAGAATTGTTGTGACGTTGAAATAATTATTATGTCGTTCCGAGTTTCTTTTACGATCGTGACAATAAATAGCTATAGAGTTGAGAGCACGAAGAGTCCCAGCTATCAGCTGTAGCACCACCACGTTCAATACTCGAGCAAGCAAGCAAGGCAGTCAAAAGACCGACAGAAATAAATAGTTTGTAGTGGGTTTTGTGTGGGTGAAGTGAGTTTTGTGGTGGTAGAGGTGAATATTGAAGTGGGGACGTCGCGTTTTGTGACGATGGTGGTGGATTTGTGGTAGTGGTAATGAACGTGTAAGTATGTGGAGGAGGTCGATTTTGTGGTGCAGGTAGATGTTGTGGTGGCAGTGTTGGTTTTGTTGGTAGTGATGTGTTGGAGGTCAGGTGGATTCCTGGTGGAGGTGTAGGAGTTTGTGGGAAGGTCGATTTTGTGGTAGTGAAGTTTGTGCAGGTGGCGGTTCGTGGCGGTGGTGGTGGTGGAATTTGTGAAGGCGGTCGTGATAGATTTTGTGGTTGGGGTTGTAGACCTTATGATGGAGGTAGATTTTGTGGTGGAGGTAACAAACTGGTGGTGGAAGTACAATTTGTGGTGGATTCATGGAATCCACCTTCAACCCAAAATCCCCCTTCCCACAAACTCCTTCACCAACACCACGAAAAAACCACCACAGCAACTGAAATCTAACTCTACTCGAACTTCCACTACCTTAAAAAACTCCATCACCACAAAGCTTACCACTACCACCTCCACAAACTTCACCACCACACAAAATCAACCTTCCCACTAATTCCACCACCACAAGGAATCCACCCTGAGTTAAAGTTTTAAAGGTGGTAGTGGTAGCTTTGTGTTGGTGGAGATGAATTTGGTGATGGTGGTGGAACTTGTGAAGGCAGTGGTGGTAGATTTTGTGGTGAAGGTAGATTTTGTGGTGGTGGAGGTTGGTTTTGTTGTGGTGGAGGTAAATTTTGTGATATTTGGAGTGGATTTAGTGGTTGTTTAGGTGGGTTTTTGTTGTAAAGGTGGGTTTTGTGGTGTGGTTGGGATTGATTCGCGTTGGTGATGGAAGTAGAGGAGTGGTGAGTGATCTCGGCAGTTTTCCCTTTCGTTAAACAGACAACTTGAATAGTAAATCATGTGAACGTTAATACAATGCGATGTGTACAAATCTAACTTGCTACCATTGTGGGAAAGTATTTTATATCATAGATAAAAAGATTTCTTCACGAAAAAAATTACGTAAAAATAATACGTAAAATGCATTAGCCAATAAAAAACGCGAACGACGAAAACTCACTAGTGAACAACATCGCATCGCGATTTCGATTGTCGTCCATTTTCGTCTCGGCGACATCAGTCAGGGTTTTTTTTCTTTTTTCAACTGAAAAATGTTTATAAAAGTTGTGAAAGTATAAACTGACGTTTTATTTCGTGTTACTTCTTTAAATATTTTATTTTGAAAGAGAAATTGATGTTTTAGTTCTTCTAGTTTTACACGCATACATTACAGTTGAATGGGTTCCCTAAACACGCGCGTAAGATTGACAAAATTTGGCTTTTCAAAAATCTCAGTACCTATAAAATAAACAAATTACACCATGGAAAATGCTTTGTACGACTTTTTATCCACTCGTTGAGTAGTATCAGAAAACTCATGAATAAAAATCGTACGCGCGCATTTTCCATGGAGTAATCTCTATGTATACAGAACCCCGTTTATGCGGCCACTAACGGGCCAAAACGATTTTAACGGGCAGGGCTAAGATGCACTACTTAAGGTTCGTCAGTACAAATACATCGCAATCACACTTTCTGAGCAACAGCTGATCTCTTTAATAAACAACTGGAATGTGGATTGTAAGCATTACTTGAGACCTCACTCTGTACATAGTACTTACTGCTTTAAATCGACTAATAAACCCTCACAAATGCAAAACAAGAACAGACTCAGCTTATTTGGGTTCCGAAAATGGAGTTTCTGAGCTGTCTGACATTATACATCATTGTACGTTGGAGATCAGTTCATTCTCAGTCTCGTGTTTTTGATTTTGATTTTCTTTTAAAGTTTGGTGCGAGTGGCCGTATTAATGGGGTATAAAGGACTGTACTATTTGGGGTTTCAAAATGTGGTCGTTAGCCGTATTAATGACTGACCGCATTAAGTGATTAACGTTTCTTATTGTAAGCAAATGTATGGCCGCTTTAGCGGGACAAGAAAAAGTGACCGTAATAACGAGGTGACCGTATTAACGAGGTGGCCGTGAGGCGGGTTCCACTGTATACGTACAGGAATAGGAACAGAAATAGAATAGAAAAAGAAATTGGAACACAAGAAAATAAATGAAAAAAAAATAGAAAAAAACAAAAGTAATCGAATTCTGAAAATAATCTTAAGTAGAGGTACAATACTAGTACAATCATGCAAAGTTTAACCGGTAGATATTTAGTACCCATGCTGTATCAGAATTATATGTAGTCTGACAGTAGCATGTACGGTAGATATATGAATTGAAATAAAAACAAAAAAAGAAAAACTGAAAATGGAAATAAAAGGAAACAAAATTATTAAAATACTGCAAAATAAAACACAGCAACAATAATCTGATATATCGCAATCCTAACTAGCACTGGAGTAAACTACTCCGTTGACGCACTCACAGTTTTCTCAATGTTTCAAGTGTTTCTGTGTCTTTTGATATTACATCAGCAAGGATATGTTGAACGCCTTTGGTGACATCTTTCAAACCTCTTAAACCTTGTGAAAAGGGGTTAAATTCAGAGTTAGCATGTGGGTTTGAATAATCCTGAAGAGAGAATTAATTTTGAGATGCTTGGTTCAAAACCCTCGAGAGTGGTACTCCCTCAACGATGAGTTATACATGTATATTACAGCACCAGTGTTTTTAAACTGTTTTGGTCTTCAAATCGAAAAATGAATTTGACATTTTGGTCTTTAATTGTTTTTGATTGAAACTGCACATTACATTTCAGAAGGTTGCTCTGTTCAAACAGTAGGAGCATCAATTTTAGTGTCAGGTCTGAAACTTGGCAAGGAAATTAGCAAAACTTGGTGCAAAAACATGTTTATTGGTTACTGCGCAATAGGGTACTGTATAGTAAGCAATGATCCACACATCGCGAATTTACATTAATTTGGTAATAATCAGTTGGTCAATCTTACACAACATGTTTGTGTGAACAGTTGCAATGATTAAAAAGTTCTGCTGTGCAAATATTTGTTGAATTGGCATTTATAGGGTAGATTAGTACACATGGACAACAGTTCAAGAAATAGTGGTATTAAAAGACCATCATGGTGTGGTCAAAGCCTGGGAGAGACACTAAAGTTCTAGTTATAAAGTTTTTTAATTTGCAGGTACAGTTGATATCCAGACTACAGCTGTAGCTACCTTCAGTTTCTTTGTTTATCCACTTTTTCAAGTCAGTGTAAGGATTTGTCAGTAGTTCCTCTGCAGGGATGTCAAGGCCAAGTTGTCTTGCTCGACCAGCTAATGTCCCTTTACTACCTTTCTTGAAGGGTGCAAACTTGGGAACAAAATTTAAACTTATTCATAGGAGTTCAAGACTATAAATACTGATAAGTAGAAAACACTGATTGTTTAGAGGGTATTAATTTTAACAGGCTTTGCAGGATATACATATTATCTACATGCAGGTTTTTATAGCTTATTTTCACATTTAGATTCTGCAGTATGCGGAATGCAATGAATGGCACTGGGAGGCATATTGCGCCCAAGGCTCTATTGAGGAAACATATCAGATGAACTGAAGAGACACATTTAGTTTGTAATTGTTGCTTCCTTTTCCCAATGATCAAGAGTGCAACACTCATTTAGGCTTCATGAGGCCCTATCATCCTACAAGTATTTCGTTTGTTCCATTCATCCCACCAGACCCAGAATGACCTTCAATAGCCCATGTAATTGAGTGCATCAATAATTTCATCCCCTCTGTCTGGATTAATTTGTATTGTTTAGTTCTGCAAAATGTACAACTATGTAGATTTGAAGTTGTTATTAATTGAATATACTGTAAGTACTGAGCAGACATAGTTTACGGAATTCATTAAACTTCATTAGGGAGCATTCATTTTTTAGAAGGGGTGGGTGCGTCAGGGGAATCTGGGT
>JAOBYF010018125.1:0-13242 GCA_025403605.1 Parazoanthus darwini
CCAGATAAATTTGAGGAAAAGTCCCACGATATGGAGGGGTTATTTTAAATTGTTTGGAATCGCGAGCTACTTGAAGTTGGCGCGGGCATCAACTCCCCCCCCCCAGGCGGAATAGGGTTAATATAGTAAGTTGCGCTAAACTTGACATGGCTGTTTCAACGTGCATCCACCATGACCTATATATTTCTACAAGAAAAACGAACTATACGGAGGTCAACACACATTATTTTTTTTATTTTCCAATGGAATTAATAAACTTGGTAAACTAATTTGGGGGATGTAAGATTATCTTTTCTGGATGTATACTCAGATTATAGCGCTGGTTAATTTTTTGAGCAAAAGGACTTTAAGTACAATGTTGTATGCAAATTCATCGAGACCTCTGCATTTGCCAGTTTTGCCAGAAGGAATCGATATTAATTTATGTCTATAATTTATTCCATGTCCACATGAATTTGAACTATTGAACCCTTTTCAGAGCTGTGCTTCATGGGAGAGGTTTTACCAGGCTGAAAACACACGGAAGCATTGATTACAAAAAGGGCCCCCGCGTCGCATAAACTTACCTTTTGAATGCAAAATTTTTAGAACACTGAAATTTGAGCTGATAGGCAAACTCTAGCAAAGCCTTCAACTTTAAATTTGGCCATGGCCAAACGATAACATACACGTTTTCTGATTACACAAGTGGCTGAAAATTACAGAGAACACCAAGCACCAAAGAGAGGATCAACGGTTAAAAACTTACAAACATTACGTTGTTACAATATCAAATCTTCCTAACTTTTCTTCTGGGCATTTTTATCTTGTCATTTTCGTATCCGTTGCTACATCATTCCATCTACGAATGCATGGATGCACTTGTAAACCGAAATTTAAATTAGCTGCATATTTATGGTAAATTTAACTTTGTCTTGTGCTAAACGGCGCCACTGAGATGTTTTATAAATCTAAACATAAAGCTTTGCCAACAGATCAAGTTAACTAAAGGGAGCGGCAGATACTTGTCAGGAACTGAGATATTTCATTGACATTTTAAATGAGGGAGATGCTCTTTGTCAAACTACTCAGTAAGTGTATTGCAAGATTGATAGTATTGCTATAAATGCTATTAAATTGAATTCTAAGTATATATAGTGTTCTGTTCATAAAAATTATTTGGAAGTGCACTGGAAGGCATCTCTGTGTGTTTGGCTTTAATAGGGGTTTTGCAAGTTGCACGAAACCACAGCTTTCTGCTGTAGCTTACTTGTTTCTGAAGTCTTAATTTAGCAGTACTGCTGTCAATATCAAGAATCTAGTTTGTGTTTTCATTTGTCATAGGTGTGGCAGTTTATTTAGTGCACGAATTAGAACCCAAGCGTTTGTAAACAGATGCGGAGTTCTAAATTGCTTCAGTGAAAGATCAAAAGAAAGAAGCAGTTAACTTAATAACACATAGGCGACTGTTAACGGAATTTTCACGTGGGTGTAACACAATAGTATTAGTGAAGTTCAAATCAAATAACTACTGACTTGTAACAGAACAGACACCTACGTCCAACCGATGCAATTTTATGTGAAGTTGTGAGGGATATACCTAAGTTTCTTAAACTTTTGTTGTTTTGCGAATCCGGTAATTATTTTGAAGCACCTTACGCATTGAACAATCATGTTAAGATGTTTGAAGTGAAAATAAAAAACACCGATCCCCGGAACAGTAGCTTAACATGAAGCATTCTCAGATTTCTCGCTGCTCATGAAACCAACTCAATAGTGGTATATTGGATTGCGAATTTGTCTTTGTGATAAAAAAAATGCACGCAATTAAGCAAGTAGCCATATTCATTTCAAAACATGCGTTATACAACTGTTCAGAAATTTAACTCAAACTTCAACATGTATACTGTCTGAATTATTACACTTTGTTTGGGTAATAAATTATTTGCAAACTCGTTTTTTTTCATTTTATTTATGCTTTCTATTTTTTTGTTTAGTTCTCCTAACAACTGTGCAACATGCTTTTTCAGGTAAGGTTTCATTTCATTTCTTTATAATAAAAATTTGTTATGTCTTCAGTTGTTAGAACGAAAGAGCAAAATTTATGCCTTGCTTTCGTTTGTGGTGATCAGCCCTACTGTTGATTTGCCTCTGAACAAGTGCACAAAGAAATATGGTTAGTATTTTTATTTGTTAAAACGCGGGACGTTTCAGTGTGGATATGCAAGCGATACCATCAAACATGTGTAGCTTAATTTACAGTTGGGCCTATATCACATGATTGAAACAGGTTTGATATTATTCAGTGTCAAATCAATTCCATTTAACTGGAATAGCTCAGCATGGTTCTCGATGTTCCTTTCTATTTCTTCCCCACTGCATCAATTTTACTTTCGTTATTACATATTTTTGTAACTACGTTTAAACTTTACAGCAAAAAGGAAGTAAATAGAAAATGTAGGTTGTTCACTCACACTTGTTTTACATCTTGCTTCAGGTTTAAATGTTTTAAAACGTTTGTATACATTTTCTCAGAACTCATTAAGAAGATTCGTTAACTGGTGATACCAATGCAGTTTACGTTGTATTTTGACTTTAAAAACCAATAATGACAAAATTGAAGATTACAATCAAGTGAGATTGAATTAAGTCCATCACGAAGAAAAGTGTACTAGAATCTTTATTATTAGTGTTAAATGTCTTGCCAAGGGGAAAAATACTAATCAGTAATGCTATTCTATTTTAACCGATCAACCAGAACAAGAAGTGATCGAAGCAGTTCTTTACATGAATTTTAACCAATTTGGATGTACGTTTCCATCTTTTCTTTGTAAAGATTACATAAAAAGCGAAGTTTTGAATGCCCAGTGCTTAGTGCGTCTGCCGGGTGCAAGGAAGGAAAAATGTTCGATTCCCGTCAGGGACTAAGATATTTTCTGAGTATAATTTTGTTTGTTTCAACTTCCTCTCCTGACAGTCAGATCTCCTGTCTCCTGTGATTTAACAACCACATACAGCCTGTCGCTATATAAAGTGAACTTTTTAACAATTTTATTTTTACATGAAGACGGAGGGTTCTGTTCGCCTAATGTTACCGGTACTCAATACATCACGCTAACAGTGAGGAATGAGACCATCATGAATCCATCCATCCAGAGCCCCAACTACCCCAACCTCTATCCCACACTAATCGACTGTGTGTGGAAGATCACTGTCCCTGCTGGCAAAAGGGTTAAATTCACCTTCACTCAAATGGTACTGGAGAACAGTGGCTCTTCGTGCAGTGACGACTACATCGAGCTAAGAAGTGGTTTGACTTCACACAGTAGCCGGATTGGCCGTTACTGTGGTTCGTTTCCGCCGTCATCTCAGTACTCCAGTGGAAGATACTTGTGGGTGAGGTTCCACTCTGATGCATCCGTTACCAAGACAGGATTCAGCGCCAATTACAAAGCTGTAGATTATTCAGAAAATCTGGATAACTGTAAGTTGAAACTTATTAAACAGTTGAAACTGTTTTCCCTGATGTTTGAAAGAAAAAATAAGATACGCATGTAAGATTTTTGGTTCGTGGTCAATGAGACCGAGCCGAATCAACTGTATATTAATTGCCACTGACATAGATGGCTGTGCAAAGTGCCCGCAGCTACAACTCACAACACAGACAAAGCTGAGAAGTCGCACAATAAAAACAAACTTAAGTTGAGCTGTCCTCTTATTGTTTCATTACTTCTGTGAGATATTTAGTATGTTCGCATCCGAATATTCCTAGGAAATTGATTTTTGTAGTTTTAGCAACATCAAGAGTGAGTTACAAGCTGTTTTTGCCCTGTGGAGTTCGAGTTGGCAGCTATAGCTGAGTGGGCTGCATGCATGGGGGATTGCTAATCAAGAAAATTATACATCAAGATTGTACTCGTCCTTAATACTTTTAATATTTTTACGAATACACTAAAAGATGAGTGCCCTTTTATGTGCATTCTAGATTAAGGCCTCTGCATGTCCAAACCTATCTCAAATCCCAAAACATATCATATCAGTCAATGAACACGAAGAGGCATATCCTTAAACACTTTTTAACTATTATTTTTGCATAATAAATAGATACTACGTACGGTACGGTATGTTATGTTACGTTATGTTATGTTGTTATGAGGACAGAGTGTTTAAACACGGTAGTCGGCCAAAATATTAAAGGAAAACTAGAAAATTTCCTGCTTTAGCCTGCCTATGTTTTCTATCAGTTTCAAAAAGGTTTGCTCCATCAATTAACTTTGCGTTAACCTTTGTTTTGGCAATTTGGAAAAGCATGCTTCACCAATAAAAATAGGTGTAATTCCAACTGTATATGTCAATGTATCTCCACAGACGAGGGGTTCTGTTCGCCGAATATAACCGGATATCAATACGTCACACTAACAAGGAACAGTGGGGCCATCCAGAGCCCGAACTACCCCAATCCCTACCCCAACAATATGGACTGTGTGTGGAAGATCACCGTCCCCTATGGCAAGGAAGTTAATCTCACCTTTAGCCACATGAGCTTGCAATATATGTCCAGCTGTACTGCGGATTACGTTGAGCTAAGACATGGTTTTACCCCGCAAAGTAACAGAATTGGCAGCTTTTGTGGATCAACCACGCCATCATCCCAGTATTCCAATGGAAGGTACATGCTGGTGAGATTCCACTCGGATGGTAATGTTACAAGTGCAGGCTTCAAGGCAACTTTTGAAGCTGTCAAATCTACGAAATACACAGACAACTCAGATAACTCACACAACTGTAAGTAAAATAAAATATATTAAAATTGGCCCTAGAGGTTCAATGAAAATATGATGCTATTTGAAATAAGTAAACACTATAGAGAAATACGTAATCAATATAAGACTAACTGAAGAGACTTTAAATTAACTTAGCTAAAGCGATTTCAAAAAGAGAGGTTGAAGGGCAGTGTTGTCATTTTGGCCTGCATGTGTAGTTTACCTCGCCCCTCGAATGTTCCAGACAAGAGGAGTTAAAAAGAAATCGACAAAACGGAACAATAACAACAATAATAACAATTATATTCGTAATACTGACAATGAAAATAATGACTATAAGATTAATAATACTAGTGAATCTCTATACTGTACATGCTAGACATAGAACTGATATAAATTCAGTCTAGAGCTATATACCTTGTAGGTCTGATATTTCGTTTACTTTCGTCCTCTTCTAACCAACAAAAAAATAGTGAGTTGTTATGGGGAGATTGGTAAAACTTGCGTAGAAGCCTTTATCGTTTTGATTTTTGTCATCGCCGTAAGACGCAATTATGTTTTTCTTAAAACTAATTGTTGGTCGTTCTTCAATCAACAGCGAACAGTGGCAGTAGTGGATCAACATCGTCGCTCACTATCCTTGGCTCGATTGCCGCAACCATCTTTTTCATCATATTTGTCTGTTGTTGTTGCTGCTGTTATCATTGCGGTCGCCGTAGGCGCAAAAAGCCAAAAATAACTGTTATCCGAGAGGTTGTGACGAAAGCTCCGGCTGCCACCCCCAACGTAGTTGTGCTTTCTAACGTGAACGTCAATCAACAAAAGATCTCCGTTTCACCCCCTCCACCTCCTCCTCCTCAGCAGCAGCAGCACCCTCAGGCTGTTATCAATCCCGCTTATAGCCCGGCTGCTTACCCTGCTCCCTCCCCAATTGGGTCTGCCAATCCCCAACCCCCTCACGGATACGCCTACCCCCCACCTCCTCATGGATCTACCTATCCCCCACCACCACAAGAATCTGCTTATCCTCCGCCCCCTCATGGGTATGCTTATCCCCCATCCCCTCAGGGTCTTGTCTATCCCTCAGCTCCTCCGGAACCTACCTGCCCCAATCCCCCACAAGGAGCTTATGCTCCATATCCCGGTCAAGAGGCACGTCCTCCACCTTACAATGAGAATCTAGTGAAACAATAAGCCAAGTCGGATGAGACCCAACACATACAGGAAATCAAGGACAATAGAATGGTTTTATAGCATTCGATAGACCGAATGCTCATCACGATACTATGCACGTCCAGTTGATTTTTATAGCTTAAGAAAAAATTGAAATGGAGTTTAGCCGCAAAAATGTGCATGTAGCTAGGTAAAGGAAATACTTTATACTGTTTCTGCATCGACGGTGCTTTGAGTTTAAATGAGAAGGAGAGGAGAGTTAGGCAGAAATTGGGGTTGAATATAAGAATAATGAGCATGAATAAACTGCTTGGTTTTTTTATCAAAAGGTCAGCCTGGTAATTTTTCTTAGCTTGTTGTTAAATTTTGGGAAAATCTCAGCCTGGGTTTTCTTTTAAAGTTTGTTCGTACAAAAAAGCGTGTAAATGGCAAACTGGCCTCAGCTAATGCATTACATATTTTAAATGTAGTGATTACAGATTCAACGGACAAACGTAATTACTGCGGAAGTAACTGATTGAACGGCCTTTATTCCTCAATGCTATTTGCGCGACGATGTAGACTTCTCCGTTGTGCGGTACACGTATGGTTAGGT
Organism: Parazoanthus darwini; assembly: GCA_025403605.1. NCBI lineage: Eukaryota > Metazoa > Cnidaria > Anthozoa > Zoantharia > Parazoanthidae > Parazoanthus > Parazoanthus darwini. The sequence goes on from JAOBYF010018125.1 coordinate 6,511, forward strand.
GTAAAAACGAGAAAGGGGTACTTCATAGTTATTTTGCATTTGGTGGGGGTGTGCGAAGATCTTCTTGAAAACTTTACCCGTTTTCAGATGGAACTATGCTGTAAATTTCCCCACGAAATTTTATTGCTAGCTCTCAAATTTTTACCCATTTTTTAGATAGCCTCTAAAACCTCCAAAACTGAATGTAGCATCAAAACCTATACTCATTTTCGAAATGGCTAGAAAACCCTGACCACTGGTGCCGCTCAATCATACCTATATAGTTTTTGTTGGGTGTCCCCCTTGGCCTATGAACGCGGTAATGTAAAAAATTTCAATAAATCAAAGGTAAAGGTAAAGGTAAAGCGACCTTATTTAACGAGGGTAACATGCACGTGACAGTTTTAAATTTATTGATGAACTCGTGGCCCTCGATGCGCATTTTACTCCCACTTCTCTGTCATGGCTCCGTTTTACGAGTATTTAAAGCTCAAGCTACACGGATCAGAAGAAAGTCGAATACAGACGTCGGAGAATCGCACCAGGGTCCTCCAACTTCGAAGGCCGCGCAATAACCAAATGAGCTACACCTGCTTCTTCAAGTTATCTCGAAATTATCTGTCTTGTTTTTGACTCACTCGGGTTTCATTTAAATGAAGAACAAAACGTAACTACAATATATAAGAATCGTTAGTTCGTTTCGGGGAGGTGAGAAAACTTTGGGGTTGAGTTTTCTCAACTCGGCAGTTAGGATTATCCTGGGAGGCGAGACGACCTCAACTTTTGAATTGCCTATACTTGGAGCGAGACAGCTCGTTTTTCGTGCCTGTCGCCGCGCTCGGCGTACAAAATCACCCTGTGTGTGCCCAGCTTTTGTTTCTAAATTTAGGTCAACAAAATAATTAAAATTTCACTTTACCAACAATTTGAACTTTTGAACCCTTTTCAGAGCTCTGCTTCACGGGAGAGGTGTGCCAGGCTGTAAACATTGCCCACGCGTTGCATAAATTTCCTTTTGTGCGCATAAGTTGTAAACTTGGATACTAAGGCTGATTTGCAAGCTCTGGTGATGGCCTTTAAATTAAAACTTGGCTCGGCCGAGCCCAAACGATCTTAGTTTAGGTTTCTTCAAGAGTCCACATGCAGGTTCAGCTTTTATCGTGAGCGTTAATCAACAGGTCTAGCTCCTCCCCCAGCTGCAGTCACCTAAACACAGCAGTCTCTACATGGTTAAGGCGAACCCTAATGTCTCCAGTTGTTTTTAGACTGGCTGCTTTTTATATCGTGAATGAAACAACCAGCTTGACAAGTTAGATAGAAGTTTCGACAAAACCAAATTTGGGTTTTAATTTAATTTTTATACTTTAGAACATTTTTGAGGTTTAGATGTTACCCTCAATGCCCAAAGCCGTCGCATTTCCTTTGTTATGCTGAATGAATGCCTGGCGAGAGGCAAGAAAATTAAACAACATCGTTGTTGTACATCGATCCGTCTTTCTCGTACATTGGCGAATGACACAAAAAAGCCAACAATAATTTACGAAGTTAAGCTTGTTCACAATAGTAACGTGAAATTTTAATCGCTCTACTTAGGCAATTTTAATAGCAGTTGATCAAACTGTGTTTCTAACAAGCGTGACTGCTTTAACTTCCTTGTTCCGAACAATACCACTCGGCCATGTGAAACATAATTTATGTCTGTTTTGCAATTTTATCGCTAAATAAATTTGACTTGCATGTCAAACAGTTTTTGCGTGTATTTTACTTTATGTTAAATCTGGTTCTCACTTCGACATTGGAACTCTCTTGAATCAATGACAATATATAACGTTTTCTCATTACATACGTGGCTTGAAAGTTACCGGACATTTCATATAATTAGAAGCTGATACTAAAGACTTTGACGAAATAACAACTAAATAACTGACTGATTGTCCCAAGTTTTAATCTTTCCAACAAATATCTTGAGTTTTTATCTTGGAGTCCGTAGATACAGTGTATATCATTTGATCTGCGACTGCCTGGATGCGCTTGTAAACCATTTTTGAAATTAACTGCATACTTTATACAGTCAATTTAACCCTTTGGCCTGTGCCACAACACCGACGCCACTACACTATCTTATAAACTTAAACACAAAACTGCAGGAGGGGAGTTAATTAAAGGAATGGCTATCAATTGTGTCAGGAACTGAGACTTCAAATGAGGAAATAGAAGATGCTCTTTGTCAAAATACTCGGTAAGTTTATTGTACGATTCTTAGTGCTCCTATATGCCTTTAAGTAAAAACACGGGTTTGTACGAAACTACGACTTTCGGCGTATTTCTCGAGTCTCATATATCAATAATCTAGCTTGTGTTTGCATTTGTCATGGGTGTGTCAGTTAAATTGTATTTAATGAACGGACTTAAACCAGTTTCAACCAAAGGCAAAGCGTTTGTAAACGGATACAGAAGTTCAAAATCGGTTGAATTGAAAAAATCAAAATAGCAAACTTAGGTCGGTTGAAATCGGTTGAAAGAAGCAAAAAAGCAAACTTATGCCTAGGTCTAACGCCATACTTTAGCCTTGCAAAACGTAGAGGATTCGATGCAATTCGGCGCAACAAGTAAACTTGCGTTTCGTTTGGCCACCAACTTGCATTGATCTGCACGGACTTGCGTTTACCTGCATCGACTTTGAGCGAGCTCAAATTTGAATGAAAGACAGTGCAAGTTCTTCATCAGTGACCAAACGAAGTGCAACTTAAACGCTGCCGGACTTGCAGAGACTTGCATCTACGTATACGTTTGGCCAGGGCTTTAGTCAGTCGAATTTTACTGAACGCGTTAAACTAGACTACAAATATTTGTCTGAAGTTGATCATTAAGTTTTAAAAAGTTCGTTTCGTACAGATGTTCCATAATGCGAGACAAAAGAACTCATCAAACTTTTACAAATCCCTTTTAGACAAATATTTGCAGTTCAGTTTAACTCGTTCAACGAAGCTCGACTGAATCGGATATGTTTGACGGAAGTACGGCGTTTGACCCGGGCCCTAGCATAGACAACTGAAGGCGAAATTTTTACAAGATGGCTCAACACAAGTGGTAATTGTTTATGATATATTATTTATGAAGTTGTAAATACGATACTGCTGCCTTGAAACGTAAAGAAATATTCACAAGTTTTACATAAGTTTAACTGGCCTTCTTTTAAAATTATTGCTTCATACTATTATTACATTCCGAATGGAACGAGGATTCAATTTTACGCGAAGCCATGCAGTCGTGAAAGGATTTATCTATTCTCAGAGCTTTTCTCGTTTATGTAAAACCAGCAATAGTTTAACTGACACAAAGCTATCTTAGATTATTAGCTGATTATTCAATAGTTGCATCTTGAATTAAATTGTGAGTATGTTTTTGTGATGATACAAAAGATGTCAGTTTTTGCTCAAGAGCTTAACATTTCTTAGCTTCTAGGATAGCCTACCAGGTAACAAAACGGAAAGTATTTAAGTTACACCCTGTATGTTGTCCGATTTAAAGTGAGTTCAGCTGGTTTTGCTAGGTAATTATACATCATTTTTGTAGATTGATGCGCTTTTATGTATTTTTTTGTTTTCTGTTCTCTTTCAGTTCTGTTAACAATGACGGGACAGCACGTCTTTTCGGGTAAAGTATTATTTGGTTAAACCGATCGAACACTGTTAAAGTTACGTCTTTCGTTTCCTCACGAAAGAGCAAAGTAAATGGCTAGTAAGCTTTCCAGAAACTAGTCACAATTATAATTGAAAAAAGGAAATAATTTAAAGAAAGACCTTCTAAGTTAGCCGGCTATTCGCAATATTTTTATAACGTGATCGTGAATAAAAGTAGTATAACTAAAGCGTTTGGTTTGGTTTTGTACTGCATCATTCATTGCACATTTTCTACATAGCACCTGTATTTGTACAGTAACACTACTATCTACACCAATCGTTCGCCGGAAACGAGAAAATAGTTTGACTGTGGTTTACATTTAAAACATAATTTTTAGGATCGAGACTGAGTATAATGGTATCGTGTTAAACAAAAGTTAGGAGTTGAGATGTGTTTATTAATGTTTGTACTTGGCCATGTACATCATTTAGTTAACATTGAACAGCTTCATAAAATATGTATAGTTAGTACTTATGTTTTTTTAGAATAGGAAAGTTTTTGTGGATACACATGTACACTGTAAATTCTTTGTAGCTTAAGTTTACCATTGCGTTTACATCGCATGCATAAAAAAAATGTTATCATTGTTAGCGATCAAAAATCATGATGTGACCATGGTATTTGTGCTATAAACGTATGTTTAAAGATACCCTTCAAATTATCGGTATGAAGTTCAAAACATAATACACTGTGTACATTGTAAATCAAAATCTTCGTTTATGGATGCACAACAAACTAAATAATATGATACTATTTTTCTTACATGTAATCAAATCAACAAAAGCAGACGAAAAATGGTTTGGTAGACAAAGTTCAAAAAATATATGTCATTTTGCATTTCACTTGAGCTTAAATTAGAATTACAGTTTACAGATAAGGTATTTAGTTACTATCAACTATTTTTTTTATAGATAAAGTTGGGTTGTGTTCGCCGAATGTGCCTGGTATTCAATATATCACAATAACAATAAAAAACGAGAACATCCCACATCCGACCATCAAGAGCCCCAGATTCCCCACTTATTATCCAAACCACATCGATTGTGTATGGAAGATCACTGCCCCACCTGGCAAGAAAATTAAACTTACGTTCTCTCATATGGTGCTGGAGTATAGCTACTGGAGTTCAAAATGCAATCGCGATTACGTCGAGCTAAGAAACGGCCTGAATTCGTACAGTAGCAGGATTGGCCGCTACTGCAGTTCGACTCATTCGTTCTCCCTGTACTCCAGTGGAAGGTATATGTGGGTGAAATTCCACTCTAATGACAACACAGCCTGGACAGGATTTAGCGCCAATTACGAAGCAGTAGATTTGGAAGAAAATGGTAAGTTATCTGTTTTCCTAAAGGTTGGAAAGACGACGTATTCTTGCGGTGTCGTTTAATTTCCGTATCTTGTTTTAAATTCATACTTCATTTATAATATCTCACTGACAGTAAATTAAAAACCAGTAAAAAAAAATGTTACTGTCTCACTCCTAAACCAAATCAAGTGAAACTCAATAGAACTCAGTAAATAAATTTGGACCCTTAAGGTCAGTAAAATAGGTTATGAAATCTACTTGAAAATCATTTCGCCAGCTGAGCCTTATTATTAGTGCAAGCAAAGGGAGAAACGCATAATAATCTGTCAACCAAATCGAAACACACTTAACAAAATAAACGAACTCAAAAAAAGGATCTCTTAGATAGACCTCGACCTAATGTAATTTCGACCTTAACTAGTGAATTATTTTGAAAGACAAATAGCGTGGTTTTTATCATTTATATTTATACAGGTGGGCGATTCTGTTCGTCGAAAGTTACCGGCAATCAGTATATCACATTAACAGCGAGCAATGAGACCGACCTGAATCCATCCATCCAGAGTACTAACTACCTTCGTTCCTACCCCAACAACATCGACTGTGTATGGACAATCATTGCCCCCCCTGGCAAGAAGGTTAAACTCACACTCACCCATATTGCTTTGGAAGTGCTACATTCCGTGTGTTCTACCGATTACGTGGAGCTAAGAAGTGGCCTTTACTCACACAGTAACCTGATCGGCCGCTACTGTGGTTCATTTCCGCCATTAGCGCAGTACTCGAGTGGAAGGTACATGTGGGTCAAGTTCCACTCTGATCATGGTGTTACCAAATCAGGATTTAACGCCCGTTACGAGGCTGTAGGCGATGGAGAAACTGCGGCGGATAACTGTAAGTTTAACTGTCTTTCAGGAATTTAGAAAATAACCCTTTTTTGTAGTTAGGGAAATATAAACAAAGTACTCCCTTTTATTTTAGATACTTTTGCACCAAGATATACTTACTTATTGAAAAACTTAATCTTTCCTTGTATGTGGGCACAAATGCTTCGCCTAACAAAAAAAGGTTACTGCACGCCGTGAGCGGTGTATTTAGTTATCAGTCCATAACTCGGTCAATTTATGTCTGATGCCCATAAACCTAATATCACTGCAAAGCTGATCAATTTTTAGAAATGACGGGGTAAATATTTTTGCTGAATCGTTTTGTGAGTTTCTGCCCGGCTAATATTTTCCCTTCTCAGTCGAAGTTCCAGTTACGTCCGATTTTACTTTCTACTTCAGCACAGTGAAGTTATCAAATCCGTGTTGGCAATTTCGATTTACGTTGGTCAACTGCTTTTTATGCTGGATCTGGAAAACTCTAAAGTTTTGAGCAAACAGGTGGAGAACTCGAGTCGTAAAAAAGATCTAAAATTACTTTTTTTAAACTCCTAGCACAATTTTGATTGTTATTTATTACTCTGTGGCAATAAAGCAAAAAGTTATTTAGTTTGGATCCATATTTATAGCTGGGCTTCATGCAAACGTTTGTTTGTTTTGTGTTCATATTGATATGGAGTTGCAGACTGCGGTTCAGTTGCACGTGCCTTTCTACATCTACAGTCCATATCAGTTACAAGAAAAAGGTTTTGTTTCGTTTCGAGTTTGGTTCCAGTGTTGAAGCTACGAAAAAAATATATACGTGTGTGTGTGTGTGTGTGTGTGTGTGTGTGTGTGTGTGTGTGTGTGTGTGTGTGTGTGTGTGTGTGTGTGTGTGTG
>JAOBYF010018236.1:0-13241 GCA_025403605.1 Parazoanthus darwini
ATGCATGCTTCCTCCTGGGGAAGAAGCATGCATTGCGCGACGAGCCGAAAGAACGGCTGCGAGGGAGACTATGGCTAGTGTCGATATCGAGTAAACTACTTACTTTTCATAACTGAAGGCACACAACTGCCTGATATCTCCTCGCTTGTAAACGGTCACGCCCTTGAGACTGATTCCCAGCCACAGCTCCGGTGGGAAACTGGGATCTTTGGTCTTGTAAAGGAAAAAGTTTAAATATCAGAATAATAATTGCTAATTTTTTGAACACAGACGGTGCACTTTAGCAAGGGCTGTTTTAAAATGGAGCTCTGTAAGAATGAGAATAAGAATAAAAATAAAAATAGGAATAGGAATAAGATTAAGATTAAGAAAAAGATTAAGATATTAAGAATTGGAATAAGAATACTGAACAAGAATAAGAATAAGAACAAGAATTAGAATTAGAATAAGAAAAAGAATAAGAATACTTTATTTAGAGAGGATAAAAACAGATAAATTTAACAACTTGTTTCCAATCTGGTCCTCTGAGGACAAAAATGTAAACTCTAAAAACTATCGAAAAAAAGAGATTGATTAAACTATCGCCACAATTGTAAACTTCACAAAATATGTAAAATTTAAAATTATTCTAACAATTGGAAATACATATTACTTGAACTACATGAAAAAAAACGATAAACTAAACAGTGTCATAAATAAGACGTAAATAAACTTAGAATAAACTAACATAACACAACACAACATAACATAATGTAACGTAACGTAATATAACATAACATAACATAACATAACATAATATATCTTTCTGTAAAAAAAAATCTCCGACAAAAAAACACCTAAATTATGCTTAAAGAGCATTTGCGGTGCAGCTTATTAATACAGCCCAAAATTTCTATATTGAGCGTAAGACAATCCGAGTTACCTCCACTTCAAAGAGAGTTGACCCATATCCCGCCCAGCTTCTCACAATCTCCATATACTGTCGTTGTGCTTCCTCTGATGACGTGTCCTGCAAAAAAATTTAATACTTCTTATATGACTTAAGTCGAAATAAGAGTTGCAGACTGGAGATTTGAAGGTCGCATTGCAAAGAAGACAACGTGGACGATATTAAATTTTGACTGTGACTAAGACAGTTCCAGCCTGTTAAACGATTTTTTGAGCTGTGGCAGTAAACATCTCCAAAATCTTGAAGGATTTCTTAAAATACGGTAAGCCGAACAACCAAAGTTTAAAACAGACCAAACCGTAGAGAAACATGACATTAATTTTACTGAGCAACAAACTAAAACTTGTTACCACTTGTCCATTTTCACACACGAAACGACATCCTCAGTGGTGGTTGAAAAGTTTCAGACAAACAAAATTTAAAATTAAAACAAAATCATAAGGTATAGCAATACTCCATTATCTCGAACCCCCTAAGTAAACAGTATATGTTTGACACAGAAGGAGTGTGAGAGCCCACATGTACATTACTGATAAACAGTGGGAAAAAAACACGGATTCGACTCGAGATTCGAGATAAACGAGTTCGTGTTAACGGGAGACCACCAGATACACGTATATTTATTTTTTCACCGAGCATTTTTTTTAAAAAAACAAACAAATAAGCTGTAAGCCGAGATTGCAACAAACGCTGGACCTAAGTGAGCAAGTGCAACTCCACCAATGGCAAACAAGCTGGCCGTCCTCCAATACATATTTACTCAAGACCTTAGTTTTAATCCTACTTAAAATTCATGAAATCTAAACTGATTCCTTCAAAATCAGCCGCTTTTAAAACGATGCTTTTCCTCGCAGTTATCCAATTTTATCAACATTTAAAATGTTGATTCTTTAAATTTTAGCTGATATATCGTTAAAGAATGACGCAATCTTACGGAAAGTTCAATCTGTTTGGAAGCGACCCCTTAACCCTTCCAGTCCAAAAAATATCAAATGATGTACTGCTAAATTCTCATTACCTGTCTCCATAAACTTTCTTTAAACAATTTGAGAGAATAGCACCTTATCTTGGATTATTTGGAATAGATGACCAATTCCTCTATTAACACAACCAATAAACTTATTTCATACTGATATTTTAAAGAGAAGCACGATGTTCATAACCTTGGTGGGAACGAAACGGTCAAGCAAAGGAGATGCACCAACTGCGTGTAACTCACCAAAAGCTTCTTCCACTGTTCACAGATCGAGCTCTTCACTGCTGACAATTCCTCCTCCACTTCCGCTTTCTGTATGTCCTCTTCGGTTGTCTCTTGACCTCCAGCTACAAGGGAAAAAAAACTTGGTATAGCCAAACTTATAGACCGTATGCATAATACGCCCCACTGGCCATGAACAAAAACTTTGAGTCGAGGTTGGTATTGTTTATGGCCACTGGGACGTATTCTGCATACGGTCTACCGCAGTTGGGGAAAACATTGGTGACCAATAGTTCACCTGTTCCTAATCTCTTTTTTTTAAAAAAACAAACTTCGTATTGCCGGTCCCTTCCGTGAGCCTTTGGTTGAACAAATACATATGGTTGCTGCAAGAGCGCTTTATACATACGTCTTGTAACACTTTACAACAGTGTCAGAACAGACCACGTCACCAGTGGGCTTACCCTACTCTTTGCGAGAAGTGCATGGGTTCTTTTAGGACCCCCGATAGAACATCGAGAAACTAGACCAACGGCTTAACACCCCTGCATGTCCGCGGACGGTGTGGCGAAAAAAAAGTCCCAAAGTAATTCAACCTAAAGCAAGGCCGGCGATTGAAACCAGGACATTTGATTCTTAAAGGGAAAATAAAGAACAAGATATGTTCCTAGTAATTACAAAGTTAAAAGTTTGCATCGTGTATTTTGGAGATACCATAGGTCACGTGGAGCGCTAACTATGCAACTTAGCGGCTCAGTGCAAAATCGGCCAAAGTGACGACTTTAGGTGTTTTTCAAAAAATTGGGAAATGTCAAGCTTTTTACAGCTACTTAATTGCCTAGGCTAATCTTACGTAACAAATACATTTTCTGGTAAGTTGGGAGACATGCCATGAAGATAACTTGGGGAGTTTTTGCGGAACAAAATCCAATGGTTTCCTTTTTGAAGAAAATCATTAAATGCGACTTATCCAGAGCTGTTGTGATCAAAATAAAGTAACGAGCAAAAGCTTTATCTTTTTGTTATCTCAGAAACACCTTTCTTTCTCATTTCTGACTGCTGGTTTTGCTCTTGGCTGAAACAGACTAGGTAGCGGAACCCGGGAGTGATGAGGTAATGGTAGTAAGAACTGAAGTGTAACCGACCAAGAGTTAAAGCAAAAATAATATTGCTACTATAATATTGCTACTTCATGTGTAAATGCTGCCAGAACATCTTTTTCGGTTTGGGTAATCTACTGCAATACGTCTAGTTTCAAAAGGAAGGGGGGAGTGTTTTACCCCCAACAGAGGTTATGAGCATTTCGTACCATGTTGGAATGAGGTTCTTTGCTGGTCAAAAGTAAAACCATTTGGTTATGCTTGGGAGGAAACTCAACTTGGAATACAAGAAAATTGTGTTGCCTTCATATTACGAGTCCAACTGCCACTGTAGCATTGCATAAAAGTAGAGATTTTTGAGATTTTGCGAAGTGTACTTTCAAATCTTCACTTGGGCCGTTTTTGCACTTCTTCAAGTTGTGATATAAGTACATGACCGAACAGTCTAAAAACAACGAAACAGAAATCTAATTGTTAGATAAAATCGTGCTTCATCTATTACCCAAACACACCCGTTCAAAAGGTTTTATTTACCTGACTTGAATGGCGAAACTGCTTTTCTCAGCGTTCCCTGCAAACACAAGAATTCGTGACAAGATCTTAGTAACCCTGAACGAAACACCAGAAAATCTGTGGTTTTCAGCGCTTCTCAAGCGGTAAGCACAGTAGTAACAGCTCGATGACAATCTGTTAAAGTCCCAACTAAACAAATTCAAAAATTGCAAAACGTGATACTGCTCCAAAAAACATACATACATACAACATACTTTTATGAATTGTTGTATCTCAACCAAAAGCAATCTCTCAAATGAGGAGCTGAAGATGAAACGCATATGCTATTTAACTGCACTCTCTATAACACATTACGTGAACATTTTCTTGTAAAACAACAACAACTTCTCAATGCAACTTTCAGAGCTAATGATGATTTGTTGAACACTCTTTTTAAACAAAAAACAAAGCTTCAGTTCGCGCCACTGCAAGAAATATATCTAAGTGTTTTCAGCTAAGAGACACTGCAAGCTCAAACTGAATTTGACGACCATTAATATTGTGTCGTAATTCCAAGTTTTGAACGTTTGTAATTGTAGCTTTGGCAATATACATTGTGTTTTGTAACAGCCAATAAAGCGAATATTTACTTTTTGCAAATAACAACGTTAGCTGATACAGCTATCAGTGGAATTTGATGAAACGTTTTTTAAGAAAGTCAGTCGCTGTACTGTTTGTCAGTATTAGTTAGAAGACAAGTTTTAAATGTTTTTTTCTGCGTGAATATGGTAAGTTTTTGCCGCAAGGCTGGTTCTGAAGCGTTAGCCCTTCGTCAGAGGAGACTTCCTTACTCTTAGTATTAACATTGGTGTTGGTATTAGTTTGTGTTAGTGTTGGTATTGGTAGTAGTAATAGTATTTGTGTTGGTACTAGTAATACTATAAGTATTAGCGTTAGTGTTAGTCATAGTGCTAGTATTAGTAGAAGTATTCACTGTTACCACTACAATACTATAAGAACTTTCACGGTTGGTCTGCACAAAACAGCTGCTTTCCAAAAGTCCCTCATTTTTGCAAAATATACTAATAAATTTTAACAAACAGAATTGCAAAGTATACGACGCTTTTTGGCTTCTGTGTTACGTAAGTTAGTAATCTACCCTACGACGCAACACTAAAGTCCCTTCCGCAATCAGAATCGTAATCCGTTTCAATCGTCCTTGAGCTTTAGCACTCAGAACCATAATCAGCTTCAATCGTCCTTGAGCTTTAGCACTTAAAACCATAATCAGTTTCAATCGTCCTTGAACTTCAGCACTCAGAACCATAATCAGTTTCAATCGACCTTGAGCTTTAGCACTCAGAACCATAATCAGTTTCAATCGACCTTGAGCTTTAGCACTCAGAACCAAAATCAGTTTCAATCGTCCTTGAGTTTTAGCACTCAGAACCATAATCAGTTTCAATCGTCCTTGAGCTTTAGCACTCAGAACCATAATGAGTTTCAATCGTCCTTGAGTTTCAGCACCTTAAACCGTAAATCCGTTGTAATCGTCCTTAAACTTCTGCATTAATACATGTAACCGTAATCCATTACAATCGTTCTTGCAACGTTTCAGGTAGAATTAAGCTGGAATTATTTCCAGCAGAAACCCTTTTTTGTACATTTAACGTTTTTCGCGAAGCAAAGGAAAGATTGCTAAATTATGCGGTGACACAATCCCTTTAAGAACACCCAATGAAAGAGTGCCATCACAAGAATTTTTTACACATTTCACAAGCATGACAGCTAGGTTAGCAAACCTCGTCGCCTTTTCAAAAATGCAACTATACTCTTTCAACCTGGTCCCTTACCCGTATACTGAAGTTTCTCTCTCGAATTGTTCCACCTTTGTTCTCATTCCTGTTACACTTTCTCTTCAGTCGACTCATGGGAAACACGGTTTCGATAGAAGAACTACAACATAACCGTAAACAACCGTTATGTTCGTGTTTACTGACAAACCATGTACAAATAATCGTACGCTCTCATTGGCTAAAGTAGGTCACATGGTACACTTTCATGCATGCAAGGCAAATCATGTTAGGCATTACCTCTCTTCCGATTATGCCGTCGATAACTTTTGACAAATAGATAATAACAATAATAATAATAATAATAAACTAATTATAACAGTAATAACAACAATAATCATGATAATATTTATAGTAACAATAATAAACTAATAGTTCTGCAAACACGAAAAAACGATTGAATTTCGCGTCGCGCAACATTTCAATTTACTTTGTTTGAGTATATTTGGGTTCGCAAATTCTGTTGGATTGGGTTACAAAATACACACAACTCTTTGAAGCTCATAGGTCTATGGGTTGATATTCTGCCCTTGGCAGAAAGATGGTCCTCACAGTTGTTCTCGAAGCTTCGTTTCTCGGGACATCCCTCAGCCGCGGGCAGATTATCATCTGGTTGACCAGACGGTAAAACGGGTTTATTTACTAAATAGCGAATACTTACACCCAGGCTCCGGGATTGTAGTCCCCTTCAAGAAATTGCAATCTAAACGCGGCAAGCCTGTATAGGGTCGTATCTGGGGCTGGGTACTTTCCTTGAATAATTGTGTCACAAGCCTGTAATGGGGAAGAAAAAACTGCAAGCCTGAGTTTTGATAATAAATTTCGGCAGAAAAACTTAGTTAACTATATCTAATGGCGACCAATCTTTTTCTGTATCCGTTTCATCCCGTCTCAGGAACAGCACTCGTCTGTCTTTTAAGGACAGTCTTAATATTACTTCTAGGGAAAGTTTAAAAACATTTATCTAGAAAGTATTTTGACTTATAATTTTACTATGTGCTTACTGTACCTTTACACTGTATTTGTTGTTTTACACTTATTGTTAGTACTATTATTACAATCACTACTATTGTTGTTACTTTTATTATTATTATTCTCATTATTATTACTATTAAAAACGAAGAGGGTTTTGAAGAATACAGTCACAGTTACAAATTAACCTCCACAAGGAACGGTAAAGTTACTTGCAAAACTATAATGGCTACAATTCAGTTCACGCTTTAGCGCGGGCATCATTTTATTGAGAAGGTTGAACTACTGATCCACGAGTAAAGAAGGTATTTTGATGTCTTTCCGCTTAGCCATACTGCCCGGCGATCAGATGCTCTTATCACGTGCTAGTTGTTAGCCAATAGCATGAGCTGATAAACACTATCTGAGGTGTTGAGATGATAGTCAAGCTGTTGCTTGACTTTTTCGCTGAAGAAGCGATTTCCGTCAAGTAGAATATAAACAAACACGATCTGGCTGTTTTTGCGAGTATATTATACACGAGTTTTTAGTGTACCTCGAACTATTTTTAAACAACACGTCAAGATAAATAAACCCTTCTCACGCTTTTGAGTCAACTGAAAACCTGATGCATCCAGAAATGGAAATAGCACATTAAAGTTAGTATATACCGAAAATTTAAAGGCTTAACACTGAAAACTATAACACCGTAAGGTTTTTAAAATCAGATAAGAAATACCCCAAATTTTTACCTTACCTATCTTCTTCGCGCTCAGTTGCGCATAAGGCCTCAATACTTTCCCTCCAACTTATCCTATCCCTTGCTATCAGTCTTGTCTGCTTGAGAATGTATGAGAATTTTGCACCGGATCGAGGCCGGTAGGGGATCAATGCCCGTCCAACGCAAAGTTCATACACAGGCTCTGCCAAACTAAAAACTTTACCAGTGCCACATCTTTCAGTATTTAAATCCAAATTTTCCGTACTTAATAACTTTGACTTGCTCTTTCCATTTCTGGCATTAACGGTGTGCTAGCAGCGTGAGGAGGGTCTATTTCAAAATAGCGGCCATTTTGAGACCCTTGTTGCGTCACATGATCAATTCGGTCAGGCGTTCCTGAAACGCATTAGCTGATAACATGAATTTTTTGCTCTTTCCTGTTCTTTTACTTCCAGTAGTCCAGTTTCATGTTCACAGTTGCCGCTGATTATAATGACTACAGACTCGTTTTCACAGCGTTAGCCTCGACTTGATGTTAAATATTCACAAATACCAATGTAGTTGTTAGAGGCTCGCTGGTTTTCGCTGGTATTTATGTATAATCAACACCAATTCGAGGCTAGCGCTGAAAAAAATAAACCTATGGTCATTGCAATCAGCGGTAGCTGGGAATACGAAACTGGACTATTGCAAGAATAAAATGGACACAAAGTCTGCATTGGAAGAGCAGTTCTCTTGAAACTAACCTGTTCGTACATGAAGCCAAACTCGACTCCATCCACCGGGACACTCTCTGGGGAGAGGAAGCAGAAAATCTTGAAGAACAGTTTCCACTTCTGACCAGCTTCTACTAACCCGAGGGCCTTGTACCTGAGGACAAGTAAGTAAATAAAAAAAATAAGTGTGTGAGTGAGTGAGTGATGAAGTGAGTAAGTAATTAAGTATAAGTAAGTAAGTATAAGCAAGTATGTAAGTAAGTAAGCAAGCAAGTAAGTAAGTAAATAAGTAAGTAAGTAAGTAAGCAAGCAAATAAGTAAGTAAGTAAGTAAGTAAGTAAGTAAGTAAATAAGTAAGTAAGTAAGTAAGTAAGTAAGTAAATAAGTAAGTAAGTAAGCAAGCAAGCAAGGAAATAAGTAAGTAAGTAAGTACGTCAGTAAGTAGGTAACTAAATAAAAAATAAAGAAATACAATGAATGAACTTTAAGGTGTTCGGCCTAACACACTAGTTTTTACTGTGTGGTTGTGTTTTGCAGCACTTTAGTAAAAAACCCCGTTCATTCACCTTTCAAACTTGGAGAGGACGTCTGCCAGCACAGTCCTATCTTCAATGTTCTTCTCGATTGTACCACATTGTTCAAACAGTGTGAAAATGTTGTGGTCGTTTGTCAGGCCAAGGCCTTTACACAGTTTGTCCACCACCTGCAAAGAAACAAGAGGAACGTTTGCCATTAGAATGAACCAAAAAAAGATAGCACTTTTCGCACGCTCTGACTGGCCATTTAAGCTTTGCAAAATTTTGCTAATCACACCCGGCCATTTATGCGTGACGAGACACGGTACCTCACTTCGAGGCTCTTTCGGACGATCTCGTGTTCGCACGGAACTTATCAATAAATGATATATAACGTATGACACGATGCAGCACGATACGATATATGATAAGATTTGACATTTGATATGATATGTGATACGATAATAATATCATATGAGAGAAATCTAATATGAAAGTGATATGATATGTAATGTATGGTAAGATGTTTTGATAAATGATAAGATAATGATATGTTATGATAAATGATATGATATGAAATGACATATAAGATAAAATATAAGATTTGATATGTATTATAGTGATATGACATGATGTGAAATGATGTACATAATATGATATAAGATGTGCTATGATGTCATTTGAGATTTATACATTACATATTTGAACCAAAATGCAACTTAATTCCAGATTTAGATAGAATCGTTGTCTGACTTGGGAGTTTCATCTAAATGATCGCATATATGGACCAACCTCTCCTGCAGTGGTGGCCGAGTTGACTGTGATCTTGCAAGATCCGCCACCGAAGCAAAACACAATAGCAGACAACTCACGACGACCCTAGACAACCAAAAACCAAACCGGTTTAGACAATCAGCAGATCTGTAAACCCACAATGTCCCCTCTATAACTCCGCTCCGTTCCCTTGCCTGTCTCGAGATCATTACTCCCGACAGAGGAAAGCATCAGATGACCGCCCCTCGATTTGATACGAACCTTCTAAAAAGATCTATCAGATCGCGTATCGAGGTGTGGTACTTTGGAACAGGCTAATATCTCACACACTGGAAACAACAAACACAAGACAGTTCCTAAAAGAAGCTATAAAACAAAAATCCTTCAGAACTTTTGTACAGTACTATTTTAACCTAGCATACTTTTAGAGTTATAATATATTTCCGGATCTTAAATATTGTATAATTTTAGCATTTTACTGATGTAAGCAACCAAATATAGACCGTATGCATAATACGCCCCACTAGCCATGAACAAAAACTGTGAGTCCGGGTTGGTAAGGTAGAAATACAGCAAATGTATGGGAACTTGGAAACCGACCTCGACATGAAGTTATTGTTTATGGCCACTGCGGCATAATGTGTATACTGTCAATTGTAAATGTAACTACGATTTTAGTAACTGTAACTTTCACCTCTGTTAATTTGTAATCTACGACCCCACAACCCCGGGACTTTAATCCTTATCGTGATTAAATAAAGATTTTGATCGATCGATTGACTGATTGACTGATTGGTTGATTGATCGATCGATTGATTGATTGACTGACTGACTGACTGATTGATTGATTGACTGACTGACTGATTGATTGACTGACTGGTTGATTGATTGATTAATTGACTAACTGACTGATTGATTGATTGACTGACTGATTGATTGACTGACTGACTGATTGACTGACTGACTGACTGACTGATTGATTGATCGATCGATCGATCGATCGATTGACTGACTGACTGACTGACTGATTGACATGTAATTCACTGATGTAACCACTGGCCAATTCATCATCCCGAAATGGTCTCGTACGTCATGGCTGCAAATTGTGTCAAAAGCCGGGCTAACGTCAAATATCTGCTGGGTCCATGCTCAGTACAAACTTTTAAAACATTTTCTCTGAACCTCAAACCGACAAATCGCAGTACATAAACCTACTATTAAGTTGAGAAGAAGTAGTCACTTACCAGCAACGAAATAATCTCCTCTCGAGAAGGTGGAAATTCCCTGCAGAGATTCAATAAACGTGATAGTACACTTTGAAACAGGCCAAAACATCATTTTTTTTAATTTTTGCTAAAAAGGTAGCTTTGTTCAGAGCTTTTTTTGAAAATTATTGCGAGCGGAATATTTCACCAAAAGTAACTAACTTAAATTCGACTGTGGATTTTCTCGAACCAATCTTCCTTACGAATTATGGTTACACAAAAGGTCAGGCACGTCCAAAACATGCCAGGAAACTTAGAATCGCCTTTAGTTTTCTTCATACTCGGCCTTTGTTTTCTTTTACGCGCTTCACACAGATCTCAGATTTTTAAAAAAAAAAAAATTCTAAAAGTAAATGACGCAGAAAAGAAAAAACCCTCCAGGGTTTTGGACAACACAAGGTGCTGAATTTATTAAGGTAACAACTGACGTTAATAGGAAACTTGACTAAGATGGGACTTTCTTGAAGGAAAAAACTTTGGGTAGGAAGAAACTATGAGTTTCATTAAAAATCATGGTTTTCCAAATAACATTAGACTATTTTGTAAGCTTTCCATTGACAATCTTGTATAGGGTAATGGGTAACCGACCAATATCAACGGAGTTATAGCTTGATCTGAACTAATACACCACCCAAGGTTTACGGTATTATTAATAATGGAAATTGAACTGAGTGGAGTGCAACTTGATATGAAATCATACTGCTGCTATGACGACTTCAACTAAGTAATTTAGAAACTTTCATTTAAGAAGCTTCGTGACGCACCTTGGCCTTGTTCTCTTTAAACATTCCAGACAAAACGTTGCAAACTTTGCCATTTCAGACTCGGGGAACTTGTCGCGGTTTCTGAAAGAAGAATGGGTCAGTCTCATACTCGCATCAAACGTTGAAAAAATTATCTTCTATTTATTTACCCTTATTTTACGTCATGCAGAAGCTTTACAACTGTTCGGTGTACAAGAATAACTGCAAGAATTAAAGACTAAAGGGAAACCATTACGCTTTAACAAGTCTTTAACAAACTTTTACTTGGAGCAATTACAGTCAACGGAGGTGACACAGAAATCATAATCGGTAGACTGTTTTGCGACTTCAACCGTCTGCCAATACTTCTCGGCGAAAACATTAAGTTGCACTTTAATCATCTTTTGGACTTGTTACTGCACGACAATAAGCGTGGCCCCAGTAAAAATTTTCAGTTCTGGTTCAGCAAAACAAGTGATAATCATTTAGTGTTGCTTCTGCTGCATTTGACTATTAACGTCTCGAGCCTCCCAATAACTCGAGCTATGCAAGCCAATGTTTGACTAATTTACTCTCGAACTCCCGTTTCTCTTGAAGGAGTCAAAAGTACAACTAAGCTTTAAAAGGACATTTTATAAGGATGATTCTGAAACTTAAAACTCTTTTAGTCCAAACAATTAACTAAGACCAACTTACTAACCTCTTCAAGTGAAATCGCAGATACCGTAAGAACTTCCTCGTCGGAATGAAAGTGCAGCACATACAAACCAAAACCTAGGGAAGGGAAGAGTGAGTTTGTGCTATGTTTTAATATCTCTTTCCTTCACTTTCTTCTGTCTTTCTATAAATTTCAAGTCGCCAACTAACATTTTCTCCACAGATCCTTTCTTAATCACTGTAATTTACCACTAAATATTAATGTACCCAAAGTTCCTTTCGGTTCCAGTTTCGACTATTGACTATGACAACCTTTTCGAAATAGCTGCATTCTTTAAAACCTAAACAGAGTTGAATCAGGGGTGTAGAAATCCCCTGGCCAAACGCGCGAGACAAGCGAATTTGAAGGACGGGCTGGTAGTTTATAAGAGAATATAACCCGTGGGCAAGCTAAGACACTGGCGAGAGACATCAGTGACAGGCAACCTGTCATTTTACTGGGTTGTTCCTAATACACATTAACTATTTAAGGACCATTAAGTGGTAAATTAAAATAATAGGTAAAGGGAAAAATGAATTTCAAACGCAAATCAATGGTTATGCCCATCATTTGTTCCATGATTCGGGACGGTCTTCATCAAGATATCTTACGTTGAGTTAAGTGACGGCCATACGGTTTTCTACATGAACCGCTGACCATTCAACCAGAGAAGTCGTCCGTTGGGGAAGCTACGTGTATTTACAAGTATTTCCTCACAAACCAGCAAACAAAAGCGAACTCTACTAGAACTAGTAGCGTCGAAACACATGAGGTATTAGGTTAAACGAACGCGACTTTTCCGTGGGCTTTATATTCGATAAACAAAGAAGAACGTTCAGCAAAATGTGTCAAGACAAATCACTCAGTTCTGATAGATTTTGTGTACTTCTTTATTATTCGTGTTATTGGAAAAATTAAGCATTGATCCACTGAAGACCCCTAAAGAACAAAGGTCATATTGCCGCTGTATGATACGACGGCTTTCTGACAGAATTTGTGGTTGGTGTAGTAATGTATAATACTTTTAAAGAATTGATGCAGTAAAGTAAGCAAAGACCCCAGCTAGTTGATTATTTGTGCTGAGCTATTGTAAAATTTCCTGTCTAACTTTGACCCCAACATAAAAGTGGCAGCATTGCAATGACAGTTAAATGTAGTAATAGCGAGATACACGCTCACATGCTGTAAACTATTTTCTTGTAATTGACTTGGGGTTAGTAGTCGAGTCTTTCAGGTTAGAAAATCTGTGACCTCACTAGCCCGGGGT
>JAOBYF010018347.1:0-13239 GCA_025403605.1 Parazoanthus darwini
TTTTCAGGAACGGATCGGGTACGAATGGAACGGATAAAATTCGATTTACACTAGAAAATTTAGCAGATCCGTTCCATCTTTTAGAGTCTCCTTCGTTTACGACGAAGCCTGTTTTCAAAAGGAGAGTTTTCATGACGATAAAAGTAGTGCTTTGATAATCAGTACTGAACGTTTGGAAAATGCATGGTTTAACAATAATCGGACGCATATTAATTGTAAAGACTTCAGGCAAAATTTGACTACTAGCTTAGTTTCCCTAATCCCCATTCCCAATGAAATCATTCGGATAGTAAAGTTAATCTATAGCTTTGTTTAAAAATGAAAGCGCGATAAAGTCAAACGAAAAGCCCTGATCGACGATATTGCAAAGGGTGGCCTCCGAATGTCCGACATTTGTTCGAAAATCAAAACAATGCAAGTTGTGTGGAGCAAAAAATTATTCAGCACAGAAAATTCTGTTTGGAAAAACACTCCAGACATTTTCCTGGCTCCATTTGGAAAACGACTTTTGTAATTGCTGCAATATTTTAGTTACGATCCCTAAGTTTTAAAAGTTTTGGCTTCAAATTAGTACGACTGCCAGGAACCATATAATGATGACATCGAACCAAGCAGGCAAACAGTTTAGAATAAAACTTTCATAAGGATAAATATTTTACCAGTTTATAACAGCAAATTATTCAACACAGGTTCGTTGTGCTTTTGTAATCGGTTTATGTCATAAAAGCGCACTAAATTCGTTTGTCCACTGGGTCAAAAAAGGCTAATTGACGCCACCCAGAACGTAGATGCAGATTCTTATGATCAGATGAATAAAAAACAATGTTCAGTTGCTTGAAACTAAACACGTTTACAAGTAAACACCAACAACCGCATAGAAATGGATACAAGTTGACTTCAATGCAGCCACTATTCATAAAAAACACGAGTGTGATTTGCAATACAAATTTTAATTAAATATCTTGCAACTAACAGTTTTTATTTACAGAAAAAAAAACTGGAAAATGTATTCCTCTTGTTTTATAAAATAATTCTAGAATGTTTGTTCTTGGTGATAATCTACAAATAATCCAATTAAAGTATCAAATAATGCTTATTCTAGGGATTCTGTCTAAATGAACTTCCAACCTTACTAAATCCGTGCCTTTTATGTGCAAAGTTCTTTATTTTCTGCTCTCGAGTACAAAACGACAAGACCACTCTCCCCGATACATAGAGGGCTAGTTTCACTGAGATCGAGGGTCATGCCTCTATTCAATCTGATAACATAACGGCTTTTAAAACGAAATAGCTCTCCCTCTGAAAAACTACTTCTTATACCTTACTATAATACTTAATACAGAATATTCCTGTCTCAATTTAAGTACTGTTTAGTTTCTTTCTACATTGTGCCATTTATGGCAAAACATTACACCAGTTTCAGATTTCTTTTCTATTCAATCTTGTAATTGAAAAATCTGCCGCGAAAATAGATAAATAATAAAAAATGTAAAACAAAAAAACAAAAAAAAAGAAAAGAAAAACGACCGAGCAGATAACCTGTGTTCTCAAATTAGTTATAGTATCTAATATTAACAAAAGTCGAGTAAGTGCAGCTAAAGCATGTTCGTAGTCACCAAGTTTAAAGTGAACTTTGCCAATCAAAAAAAGAGACTGTGCCGTGTCCTTGTGATCACCCAACACCTCTCTTATTACAAGAGCACTCTTGTGTGCCTCAAGCGCGCTAGTGAAGTTATCAAGTGCAAAGTAAGCATCTCCTATTGCCTCATGAGACCGTGCTGTGTCCTTATGTTCTCCAAGTACTTTCTGTCGCATGGTGAGACAACGTTTGTGTGCATCCAGAGCACTGGCAAAGTCCTTCAACTCAAAATGTACTACACCAATCTGATCAAATGACCATGCAGTAGACTCGTGATCTCCAAGTACTTGTTGTCTTATTACTAAAGCTCGTTTATGTGCAGCTAAAGCATTTTTGTAGTCACAAAGCTTAAAATAAGTACTCCCAGTCGTGTGGTGAGACTGTGCTGTGTCCTCGTGGTCTCCCAGCACCTTCTCTCTCATCCGCAGGGCACTTTCGTGTGCTTCGAGGGCGCTAGTATAGTTTCCAAGTGCATAGTAAATGTCCCCTACTGAATAGTGAGACTGTGCCGTGTCCTTGTGGTCTTCCAACACCTTCTCTCTCATCCACAGGGCACTTTTGTATGATTCGAGGGCGCTAGTATAGTTTTCAAGCCGTGCAGAGTAAATGTACCCTATTGTGTAATGAGACTGTGCTGTGTCTTTGTGATCTCCAAACACCTTCTCTCTTATCCTCAGGGCACTTTTGTGTGCTTCGAGGGCGCAAGTATAGTTTTCAAGCACAGAGTAAATGCACCCTAATGTGTAATGAGACTGTGCTGTGTCCTCGTGATCTCCTAACACCTTCTCTCTCATCCGCAGGGCACTTTTGTGTGCTTCCAGGGCGCTAGTATAGTTCTCAAGAGCAGAGTAAATGTACCCTACTAAATAATGAGACTGTGCTGTGTCTTTGTGATCTCCAAACACCTTCTCTCTCATTACAAGAGCACTCTTGTGGGCATCAAGCGCGCTAGTAAAGTTATCAAGTGCAAAGTAAGTCTCTCCTATTGCCTCATGAGACCGTGCTGTGTCCTCGTGGTCTCCCAGCACCTTCTCTCTCATCCACAGGGCACTTTTGTATGATTCGAGGGCGCTAGCATAGTTTTCAAGTGCAGAATAAATGCACCCTAATGTGTAATGAGACCGTGCTGTGTCCTTGTGTTCTCCAAGTACTTTCTGTCGCATGGTGAGACAACGTTTTTGTGCATCCAGTGCACTTGCAAAGTCCTTCAACTCGTAATGTACTACACCAATCTGATCAAATGACCATGCAGTAGACTCGTGATCTCCAAGTAGTTGTTGTTTCATAAATAAAGCTCGTTTATGTGCATCTAAGGCATTTTTGTAGTCACCAAGATTAAAATAAGTTCTGCCAATCAAGTTGTGAGACTCTGCTGTGTTCTCGTGATCTCCCAAAACCTTCTCTCTCATTACCAGAGCATTCTTGTGTGCCTCAAGGGCGCTAGTGTAGTCACCTAATTCGTTATAAGTGTTGCCCAGGTCCTGATAGGTCCTTGCTGTAACCTTGTGTTCTCCATGTACTTGCTGCCGCATGGCGAGACAACTCTTATAGGCATCTAGTGCATTATCATTGTCCTTCAACTTGTAATGCATCACACCAATGTGATCAAGTGACCATGCAGTAGACTCGTGATCTCCAAGTACTTGTTGTCTCATTACTAAAGCTCGTTTATGTGCTGCTAAAGCATTTTTGTAGTCACCAAGTTTAAAATAAGCAATCCCAATCGTGTGGTGAGACTGTGCTGTGTCCTTGTGGTCTCCAAGCACCTTCTTTCTCATTTCCAACACTTTTTTGTAAGCGTGAAGAGCATTTTTAAATTTGCCAGCTTGAAAGTAAATTTCAGCTACCTGATGAAGACAGTTTGCGTTCTCTGCAGGCTCTATAAAAAGGCTTTCCATATGGGTTTGTAATGTTTCTGTTAATATTTCAGTTGTTTCACTGCAGCCGAGTTTACTTGTGATGTGTACTAGAGTGTAAAAAAACTCTGTTAATAACGGTTGAATTTCCTCTGTAACACCTGCAGTAACTGTGTCAGCTTTTTCTTTTGGATAAAGAACAAGTAGTTTCATTACTTCATTTGAACAAGAGCTAAACGCCTTTCCTAATGTTTCAACTGCTCTGCTAGTTTGGTTGGTTGCCTTGTAATGGTTAGCCAGAACTGTCCAAGCAAGTAGTTTAACCACCATGTCACATGGAGTGCGACTTAACATCGGAGCGCCTTCCTCTAAACGTGACAGTCCCTCCTGCTGATTGTTTAAAGAAATTTGGCGGAACCCATAGTAACACAACCATTTTCCTGTGACTTCAGCAGGCAATGTTTTGCTCTGTTGTTGAAGCATACTCGCCTCCGATAACAACAAGTCAGCCTCGTTAGTGGGCCAGTAAAGGAAACCAAATGACTGGCTGACCTGAAGCATTCTTCAATAGTCTGTCTCTTTTTTATTCCTACACTCACCAATCCAGTTTTCATAAAGTTTTGTAATAGTGTTTGGATCACACCAATAGACTGTGTCCAGCAAAAGGTCCAACTCAAGTAAAATTTGCACAGCTCTTTTGCGCTTTTCATCATTTCGAACTGCCTCTTTTAAGCACGAGGTAATATTTTCTTTTTCTCTTTGAAATTGCTCTATTGCAAAAAGTGCTTTTCCAGACAAAAATTTCTCATTAATAGATGCAACCAGTGAAAGATAATAATCATAGAAACGAGACCGAGCTTGGTTGCCGTGTTCTGTATACTGATTATTCTCTGTTCCTTTGACTTTCACCTGTAGAAAGGCCTGCATGAAGTCGTGCAATGAATAATTTTGCGTTTGAGAATCATTTTCTATAAGAGACTTTCTCTCGAGCACGCCCATTGCCTTCTTAACTTCAATAATGTTACCATTGTTCAAAACAAAAGCAGCAGCTTTGGCATCAAACGAACCTGAAAACACTGACAAACAAATAAACATTAACTGATACTTCGGATCCAACTTTGAAAAGGAATATTCGATAAGTTTTTGAAACCTCTTATCGTCAGGGTAGTCGACTTTATCAGTAACATCAAGTACGTCATTTGGGTTGTCTTCAAGATGTTTAATTAGCTCAGCCGGGGTAACATTATCTTCACGTATAAGTGACGAACCAAGAATAAGGGCTAAGGGTACGTTTGAGAAGAGCTTTGCCAATTTTCTGCATTCTTGTTGAGAAGCTTTGTCACTCAAACAAAGCGAAGCTTTGTCACGCAACAGTTTCACTGAATCGCCTGTTTCTAATCCACGAAGTTTAAGCGGGTGGGCACTGATCTTGTTTTCAACATAGCCCATTTTTTCTCGGCTCGTGCAAACAATTTTTAGTTTTGGATTACTTTGAGTGAACGCTGCAATTGTTTCAAGGAATTCACTTTTAATTCTGCCGTCGCTTGCAAGTAAGTCATCAACGTTGTCAAGCATTAAAACGCAAGGGTCTGACATTTCGCGGAAACGGCTGCACAAAAGCTCAAGTGCTTGAATGTTATTTAAACGTTCTGAAGCCTGAATTTTGAAAAGACTTAGATATTTGCACACAAACGATTCTGATGTTGCAATGGATTTCAGCGAGGCAAAGATGGTTAGCACGCCTTTACTTTTAAGAAGGTGTCCTAACTCAAGTGCCAGGGAGGACTTTCCAAATCCACCAGAACCCCAAATTGTTACAACACGAGTGTCGCACTGAGTTAAGTGATCGATGGCTTCATTTATCTCCTTTTCGCGTCCAACAAAGTGTGGTTCTCGGTCTGGAAGGCTGCTCTGATGACAGTTCGACGCTGTTTTTGATCCTAGCCAGTAAAAATGGAAAATTAAAGAACAACCATAAAATCAAATTTGCATTATAAAACGTCTTACAAAATAAAAGTTGCTGCATGGTTTTGTTTAAAATATCAAGTTCTACGCCAAAGTTCTACACCATTAGGTTAAATTGATTCAAAGGGCGTTTCTTTTAGCTTCTTGGTTTTGTAGCTTTTATTCAGGAATTGAGTTTGCGACTCGAATGTTTTCTGTATATTTTTGTGTAGAAATCGTTGCCGGTAAAAGTTAAAGGTCTGTAAACACAACGTTAAAGTAATGCAAACCAAGTTTTGCAAAAAATGAAGAAAAAATCCAGCTACAATTTTCGATTTCAAGATAAGAAGTTAAGTTAAATCGCAGATAAGTTTTAAGTTTTTCATTTTAAATGCGCTGTAGGCGTGAGGTTTCGAGGGGAATCGGGGGCATGCCAAAAATAGCTAAATCCTTTCTCGAGCCAAGTGGCTCATAAGCCCAGCGCTAATCTCCGGTTTCCGTAGTTTTAACCGGATGAGAGTCTGTGACTCCCCCTGGACAGGTCACTGATCCATCGCAGGTTAGCCCCCAGCAGAAGCTGGTACTCATTTATACAGCTGAGTCGACTGGAGCATGTCGAGTAAAGTGCCTTGCTTGAGGTGGTCAGGCCGGAGTTCGAACTTACGACCTTTAAGTTACGAGTCAGACACGCTAACCACTCGAGCACTGTGCCACCGAGTGGGTATACTCCCCAAGAAAATTTCCAGCATTTAGACAACTCAGTTCAGCACTGATATTAAAGTAATGGTCCACCTTAAGTGGGGGAAGGGGGCACAGCCCCTCATGACCCCCTTGGATTCGCCACTGGGGACCCCTGTGTATCGTGGTTTGTGTGTACGTAGGTAACTGTAACCCATAAGACCTTAGTTTAACTTATGCCGGAACTGTTCCCGTTCAGCAAAACCATTTTTTTGTGGACTAAACTAGCTCCATAAGCATAAAACTATGGCGTATAAAGAAACTTTAACTTTCAGTTAATCTTTGTCAATCAACTAAAATGCGCCGTTAACGGACTGGCTTAGAAGGAAAATAATCGATAAATGATAAACAAGGATGTCGCTATGCTCTGTTTCCCTTACCTGTAGAAGGGACAATGGTGGCCAGTGAATATTTTATCTCGCCAAATTGGTCCATGATCGCTTTAGTATCCTGCCTTGTTGCAAAGTTTTGAAGAATATCCTTGTTTGTTTCTTGAATGTCCTTGATTCTTTCTTGAGTATCCTTGCCTCTTTCTTGAATGTCGTATATTCCCTCTAAAGCCTCGTTCCTTAGAAAGTGCAGCATCGCATCCTTTAAAGTACGCACTCGTCCTGTAGGAAAATCATCTTCAGTTAACGCTCCAATATTATCAACGACAGCTGTTGTCTGACCGAGGGCTTTGAAAGCATCTTTGGTAAGCTGTACAAAGTTGTCAAAAGAAGCTTTATCGATCTCCTTGGTGCTGGATGAATGGCTGGCTGTGTTCCTCAGCCTCCGCAACTGGTCAACAGAGAGAGCAATGGTCTCTTCTTGATTAGCACCAGCTACACTTGGGTAAAATGATCCACTTGGCAGCCTCTTTGGAGCAACATACATCTGGCTCAAGGACTTTGTCCTTCCTCCTGGCAAGGCTACTGAAAAGGTACGTGAATAGATGATGGCTTGGACCAGCTCAGTGCAGTCCCATTCCTCGATAGATGGAGGAACATCTCTTTTTCGTTCCAGTGTTTTAAACATGGTTCTAACTGCCACCGAGTCATCCCAAGGTTGATAGCCAGGAGTAGTGCCGTACTTATTGTCCCACATGGAGATAAAAGTGTGACGTAGCGCTTTGGTAAACTCATCCGCGACAACTGAAATGAACTTGAAATAGTTGAGCTGTTCTTTGGTGAATGTTACTGATGCTGCCATTCTTCACTTCAACATACAAATTGTCCAATCTACAAATAGAAAAAACTAAATATATACGCACTAAATTGCAGGTAATTGAAAAATGTTATGATAATTTAAGTTTAAATCAGTTAATGGCTGGAAGTGATTAGAAAGTTATTTAGAAGCCTGCGTAGCTTTTAAGAAAAAAAGTCAGTCTTCACATTTTCATTTAACTTAGGAAAAAAATTTTCAGTCCCACCAGTGATATTTTAGGAAGTTAACATAACCATAACATTTGTTATTTGTACACAAACATTTAGGTGTAGACACTTATGCCAGGTGGTCGTATGTTTTCTAACAACATTTTTGAGTTTTGTGTTTTTTAAAAATAAGTGAAGCAAATAATATAAATGAGTATAACTACACTCCCAGAAAAGAATTTGTATAAGAATATTCCGTTAATCGAATCAGTTAGCTCCATAGGTTAAATGGACAACTTACTTTCCTTTAACTTGACTCTTTGAAGATGCGACCTGGGCGAGAGGAACCACGTGTTCTCTCCCGCCCTGATAAAACCATACTCCTCACGGCCTCATCTAAGGTAAGAGAGAATATAATATCGTTAAACTTACAGTGTTAAAATTTGTGAATATACTACCTACGTACTAATGTTGTATTGAGTTATACAGGCCCGAGGCGGAGAAGTTGTTCGAAAAGTGAACATTTGCCCAAGGAGACGGATTCGAGGGTAATTGATAGACTTTGAGGACAATTTGGAGGCCGAGGGACTGTATAAACCCAATACAACATATTCCACGGAAGTAGTTTATTTATTTTATGATTCAACAATATTTTTTTTATTCAAGGCAACCAACACTCAACAGTTAACGCGCGCGTATAAAGTTTCACTGATCTGCTAACAAAACCTGAATGTCTTATAGACGACTTGAGCTGAAACAACTAACAGTTTTATTCAGTACTTGGAAACCATGGCTTTTCCAAAACATATCAAAAAGTTATTTGGGCAACAACGGGCTAAGATGTTTTAGGCAACTTTTGTTTCAGGAAGAGTGTTTTGAAACGTCTTAAAGCGGACATCATTAAGCTGTCGAACAATGAATACTATTAAAACCCAAACCAGTTTGTTTTCCGATTCAATGTTTAATAACAATAGTCGGCATCGTTTTACAGTTGTAACTATACAAACTAGATTCAAAGGTTTTAGTTTGGGTTTGTTTGTTTGAAGCAACTACAGTATAGAAACAAATGTAAGTAGAACCTTTAGAACGAGACATTTTTAGCCTATTTTTCCGTCTGCAACACAAACCATTACTCTGTTTTACAAAAAGGAACTTTAACAAAAAAGGACCGTATCAAAAACTATAAAACAATTTTCATTTAATTCTGAAAGTATTTACACGTAAAAGGTTGAAGATGAACAGCAGTTGCTTAATTGATTTGCGGTTTATTTGTGCATTGAACTAAGATTTTTGATTAATTTTGCACGCACAACAGAACAAACTTTTTCGAGCTGTTTTTCAAGAATCTGAAATAGTGAAAAATTCTGATAACCTTTCGACACCGCAACGTGAAACTTCGTTGACAGAGCTCTCAACTAAAAGAAATGTGGCATTGTTCGTTGTAGATAAGTTTCAATAAATTCGAAACAATTTTTTTCCTTTTATCTCGTCAAGAAATGTTTTCACATGAAGCTGGAGAAATGGTGTTATCTCTTTTATATAAACTGCATCTAATAATCAAAACAATAATTGGAAAGAATTGAATTATCAAGCAAACAAATACGAAACACGATAACAAGCTAGCAAACAATACGAAGGCAAAAAGAGAGAGAGAGAAGAAAAAGGAGCCACCGAATGAGTAATAAAACGAAAAAGGAGCATTCAGCCGTTAGCCAATGAATACAGTATGGAGAAAGTGGATAGTTTTTGATTGCGGAAGCAAAACCTGTTAAACAAGAAGCCGAGGTTTTCTCTGACTATTAAGTAAAGTTGCTTTTCTGAGACAACATCACTTTTCTCTTTTATCTATTGCAGCAGAGAGAAGAGAAAGTTCAGTTCACATAGACGTTTTATTGAGATGTCTTTATATCCTTTAATAAAATAAAAAAAACTTTGATACAAATCAATTCTTTAAAAGTGTAACATAGTTTAGAATTTTTTCAAATGGAACGTCAAATCACTTGTCCTGGACCTTTGGAAATGGAGGCTTTCTCCTGAAGACTTGACTGAATGTTTTCTAATATAATGCTGTAGAGATAGAACATTGAAATACGTTGATCTGGCATTGGTTCATTGTTATGTTTTTGTTTCAGATATTGCAACAAATATATGACAGAAAGAACCGAAATTGGTTCAACTTTGTGTACTTAAAATTAAGGGATTGATCTATGATTCGTGTTAGAGTTTTTTGTCGTAAGTTGGGGATGTGTAGCAGTTGGTTGCGACATTGCAGATTATTTTGCCCGATTGGCTTACAACTCAGTCATTTTACGTAAGCACCTGCAAATGGTATATTTTACTGTATTTCGAAACTTTAAAATATCAAGTTTTACAGTCTTATAGAAACCAAACACCAATTAGTTTGAACACTGTTGTATTTTCTTTTCACTGAATGTTTCACGTAAAAAAAACAACATAAGGTTTTTAAAGTGAAAAACTTACCTTCTGGTTCTAACAAACCGTCAGCAGTCGTCCCTCGAGTAGTGTTAATGTTTAAAAAAATTTGTGCACAATTTGCTCTCATCACAATATTTTTAGAGCTAACTATGGACAGTCCCGTTTTTGGGGTATGTGCCCCCAACTGAGAGGGAACATTTATATGGCGCACAGATGTTTGGTGTGGGATGAATTAGCTTGAGCTGAATTGTTTCAAACATTTTTTACATCATTCACTTCTATCCAATAAACACTGAAATTTTTGGGAACAAAAGAATTGACAGGAAGAATGACAAAGGGTCAGCGAGAAGAAAGCCAAAAAAAATATGAATGAGAAGCAAAAGGGGACAGAGCGGAAACCTCTGGATCAATTTTATGCAAGCGCAACAATATTTCTTTTTCACTGAATTCTTGAATTTTTGAAGAAGTTTAACGTGTTTCCAAACTATTTTCAAATGGAACGTCAAACTACTTGTCCTAAAGTTTTGAAATTGGAGGCTTTCTCCTGAAGACTTTACTGAATCTTCTTTAAAAAAATGCTATAGAGACAGAACACTGAAATATGTTGGTCTGGCACAAGTTCATTGTTGCGTTTTTGTTTCATATATTGCAACAAATAATGAAAGACAGAACCGTAATTGGTTCAAGTTTCTGTATTTAGAAACAAGGTATCGATCTGTTATTTAATTTAGGATTTTTTGTCGCAAGTTGGAGATATGAGACTGTAAAACTTGACATTTTTCAAAGTTTTAAAATACAGAAAAATACCTTTTGCAGGTGCTTACGTAAAAATAGCACTGTTTTATTTATTTTTCGCTGAAAGTTTCACGATAAAAAAAAACAAATGACGTTTTTAAATGTGAAAAACTTACCTTCTGGTTCTGACAGGCTGTAAGCAGTCGTCGCTAGAGTAGTGTTAATATAAAAACATTTGTGCACACTTTGTACTCATAACAATACTTTTAGAGCCAACTAGGGACAGTCCCCTTTTTGGGAAAAGTGCCCCCAACTGAGAGGGAACAAATACTGACGCACACATGTTTAGAGTGGGTTCAATTAGAGCTCTTGAAATGAATTATTTGTTTGAAAACAGTTACTACAGCATTCACTTTCCAATAAACATGCACTGGCTCAAGAGCTGATACAAAACACAGTAGTGCACTAACTCTCGTACACGAAAAGTCGAATGAAGTAAAATAAATGTCTGGTTATTATTCGAAAAACTAAAGTGCAGTCTCTTGCGATTTGACCTTTTTTATGCCAGTGGATATAGATTCGTATATCTTACAAGAAAAAAGAACCATTGTGTGACAACATGTTAATAAAGGAATACAAACGTGCACAACTTACCTTTTCGACAAGCCGTCAGCAGTCGTCGATAAAGTAGTGTTTTAAAATAAGAAACCTTTTGTACAGAATTTGAACTCATACCAATAATTTATGAGCTGTAAACTAGGGACAGTCCCCTATTTGGTTAAAGTTTGCCCCCAACTGAGAGGAAACAAGTATGGACGCACAGATGTTTAGTGTGGGATGAATTAGCTTGAAGTGAATTATTTAAAACAGTAACTACAGCATCCACTTCTTTCCAATAACTACTGACGCTTTTCCTGAGTTGTTGGCTCAAGAGCTGACAAAAACACATCAGTGCACTAACTCTAGTACAAGAGAAATTGAATAAAGTAAAGCAAATGTCCGGTTTTATAAGAACTAAAGTGCAGTATTTCAAGGTATTGGTTCTTTCTTTTCAATGATAATATCTAAAACACTAGTATTTAAGCGGTTTTTCGTTTTAATTTCAACATTTAGATAATTAAAATGAAAGTTTGACCTGTAAAAGCCAAACTTGGCCTGCTCAGTGGATCGATTAGCAGATTAAATGTTGAACTAGACTACGCTCTCATATAAGTCTGCAAAATTAACAGACACTGGCTATGTTCTAAATGTTCTCATACACTGGTTTAAAAACTTGCTCAGAGAAGTGCCTCTATCTTTTTATGTAAAAAGTTTGTTCTTCATTAAAAAAAACTTAAAAGCGTGCATGCTTTGTCAAAGTAGCTAAAAATCTAACTGAATAACTCTTTATCTTTTCTCACTTGCTTTGAAAGTCAACAAAGCGAGAGACAGGAACTGTCAGTCACCAAGCAAGTAAGAAAAACAAATACACGTTCAACACTCTGAAAGGGTTAATTCCAATTTCTTTTGTTATCTGATTTTATGGGTTGACTGCTGTGGAATTTTGTGTTAAGTATTATATTTCAAAGAAGTAATTTTACCGATTAATTAGACATAGTTCTTATCTCAAAACTTGGATGCAGAAAAACATCGATTTGTCAAACAGATTTAATGAAGATCCGTTGGAAAACAAGAAGAAACAAGCGAATGGAAGAATGACGAAGGATCAGCTAGAAGAACGATAGAGTAAAATGTGAATGAGAAAGAAAAGGAGACAGAGAATAACCTTAAGGCAATTTATGTGCTCAACTTTGTCCAGCTTAGAAACAAAGTCTAACGTTCAGTTTATGACATAATGCAATGTTTTGGTATTTTCCAAATTAACTTTATGTTTCCGTAATTCATATATACAACACATTCTGTCGGTCATTTTCTTTTTTGGCTATTTTACTTGTTTTGTTAAAGATATTTAATAAGTTTCAATAAGTAAGAAGGCCTTCAAGTGGAACGCCTAACATTATTTGTCCCGGTAAGTGGAAATAAGGACTTTCTCTGATACTTTTAATTTTGTTTGATCACTGGAGATGCATGGGCTCGTTTGAGTTATTACAATATACAACTGAACAGAAACACCAAAAGTGGGCCTGCATTTGTAAATGGAGGTCAATGTTAAGATTCTTAGATTAATTGAAATTGATCCTTTTCCTTATACTGACATAAAATGTCTAAAAGACATTCAAATCTGCACACTTTTTGTCTAGCAGTTACCTGCAGGTTAAGTTTCTCCGATTAAAATAAAATTTTAACGGATGTGTATAACGGAGGTTTAGACTGGCTGCAACGCAGGCTAAAACAAATGGAGACAGAGCGAAAACCTCTGGACAATTTATGTGCTCAACTTTGTCCAGAGAAAAAGAGGCTGACATCAGTTTATGACATAATGTAATGTTTTCCGTTTTCACAAATTCTCAATACACACACATTCTGTCGGTCATTTTCTTTTTTGCTTTTTCATTTGTGTGTCTTAAGATTGTTATTAAGTTGCAATATAGTAAGAAGG
>JAOBYF010018458.1:0-13239 GCA_025403605.1 Parazoanthus darwini
GAAAACGAAATAGTTAAAGTGATGACATTCTTTGAAAAAAAAAAAAAACGTTTCTTGACTCAAACTTCAGTTTGCAGGTACTGCAAATTTCATTTTGCTTGCTGCAAAGCTTCAGACCTAGGGGACTACACAGAGCCACCCCTCTCACAATAAATGTCTAAGGGTTAAAACTACAGCTTGCAATAATATACGAGATTGAACAAATGTTTCACTCATTTGACGTTGACCCGAAACATCAAGATTACGCTAATTAGGTAAAGTCACAGCTTGTGTGTTGACTTCGAAACTGCAAGTTTTCGCTAAAGAGTGACTAAGTGCAGATAATTTGGCAACGGATTCTTCCTATTTTGAAGTTTTGATTTCCAAATGTTGTTTCCTTACCGGTTTTAGTATTTATAATTTAAACTTGAATAAAATCTGAAAAACATACATTTCCAAGATTGCGGCCAAATTTTGGAATTTCGCTCTTCACGGTTGCCATGGAAACCAATTAAACATAGATTGACTGCACCTACTTGAAAGTACAAAGGGAGCTGATCGTACCGGCCAAACTTCATGTCAATCGAATGAATTGTGACGAAAGTAGAAGGGGGGTCTGATTGACCCTCTTCCCTCGAGTATTCGTGTGACTTTTTTTGTTTAAAGGTTTCTAGGGTTATATCCATAATAACTACATTGTTTAGAAGTTTAGAAGAATTTGGAGGATTTAGGGACAGTTTACAACTTACAAGTAATTAAAATTTACAGTTAAGTGCATAAAAATTGTCGATTAGCTGCTCCAACGTTAAGAGCAGTTCCAAAGAGGAGTTTGGAGACCTGTACTGATTACTCACAAGGAGGGACCTCGAACGAGGTTTAGTAATTTTGATAGAGTAACATTCAATTACACCAGGACTCAAGTCTTCGAGGATATGAACATTTATGTAGTTTCGGGTATATACGCTATTTACTTTACGATCTATCTTACACATGAACACTCTGGGTTCATAAACATGATTAAATAAACTACACACAGGGCCGGCTGAAGCTCAGAGACACGCGCTTCGCACTTGGGCCATAAAAGGAAGGAAAAACTCAGTCCATAACTTGCCGTACGGACCGAGCACTTGGCTAATAAGAGGTATGTATATTATAGTAACTAATGAGTTGTCTCATCCACTTTTTGAAACTTAAAAAGCCAAGATGGCCTTACTAATTCATTCGAAAACGTACTTAAATATCCTCAAATGGCCAGGTGAAACACTGGCAGATGTTTTTACATGGTAGTTTATATATTTTTTCCAAAGTTTGGAAAACATGGTTTGCCATTGAATGGCGCGAAGTGCAAAACAAAAGGGATAAAGTGGTGAACATTGCGATGAGATTAAAGAACATAAAATTGCATCTTGCTGCAGACATATTATATAAGCAGCTTGTTAGTCAAATGGCTTCGGCCGTACACAGCAATGTTTATATCTGCTGTTCAACATAATCTAAATACTACTCTGCATTGCTCCTCGAGCAGTTTAATAGCTTTATTTTATTTTTTAAAATAGCGGTACACCTTTCAGAGGAGAAAAGACTAAAGCAGATTGAGACCAAAAATCCGACGTATGCTTTTGTTTACTTTTAAACTATAGAAACGTATAGATGGACGATGCTTCAGAAGATGATGAGAAAAATCATTTAGTTTTAATTGGCATTTCGTTTGTCGGTTATTCTGTTAATCAAAATTGGTTCAAAATACTTAAGTTAATTTAGTTTTTCAATTTTAAAAGTCTGTTGGTAGCAAGAACCTGCACCAAGTTACTTGTTCTCCGACTTGTCCTAAACTCCTTTAAAGTGTTTAATTCGAATGCTTCTGCTTCTATATTCTGCCCATGATGCTTATACAAACTGGTGTGCGGCAGTTTTAGACTGTTCCTCAATCCTTCTCGATAGTTTTCAGAGAATATAAAGTAGAGGCAAGGCGTTATTGCGCTGTTGGAATGAGCCAAAACTAGACGAACAAATCTCAGTTCGCAAGGAATATACACGTTATAAGCATCTAAAATAAATATAACTGAATACAAAAACCAACAAACTATAAAACACGTAATGACAATCACTACAAGCTTCAGCAAACTTCTGTTTCTTGTTTCTCTGCTGTTAGTTGCTTTTCTAGACAGTGTTCCTGGTGGTTTGAATCGTTTAATGGCGATGAGCAGAGCAACATAACATATCATGGTCACCAAGACAGGGAGAACGTAAACTGCAATCATTATTACATTATAATATGCCTTCTCGGCGCCATTATTGAAGCTTTCGTCCAGTTTCAGGTTGCAGTACTGTTTTCCGCTTTGCTCTCTCAGTTTAGTAAACAAAACTGGAAAACGAAATGCAATAGCTATAACCCATATAAGTATGAGTATGACTTGAGAAGCTTTCTTTGTCATAAGCTTCCTCAAGGGAAAGCAAACTGCCAGAAGTCTGTCCACGCTGATAACTACGACTGTAAAAATCGAGACAGCGGTTGCGGTCTCCATCAGAAACGGAACCATTTTACAAGTAACCAGTCCCAGTGTACCATCCAACAACCATTCATAACCGACAGCAAATATAACCAGCACTCGAGGCATGTAGAGAGTTGTGATTAGTAGATCAGAAAGGCACATATTGGTGATGAAAAAGTTGATAGGTTTCTTCATTTCCTTGGTTCGCAGCACAATGGCAACGACAAGAGAGTTGGCGGCAAGGGACACAATGATGACAACTCCATATATAGCAATTCGAGCTGCTCGTGTTTCTATCGAGTCATTCACAAAACATTGCGCTTCCTTGATTGTCGACTCAGGCTGAGAGTTTGTAAAATTCATACTCATAGTGTTGTTTCTCAGAAAATGATTTTTAATACCGCTATTCTTGACAAGCTTTAGTTGTCTAAAGACTTCACAGGGTGCGTCATAAAAATGTCTTAAATGCAAATTGCCAGCGGATATGAAACCAAATCTCAAAGGCGGTGCAACTGTAAACAACAATTATTCCAAGTGGGTCTGGCCTTCCAACCGACTTTTTATCGCTTTGTTTTCGCCCTTTTTCAACTGATGTTTCTTTTGCTTTGCTTCATAATCTTGTTTACTTTCGAAGCTTTCAGCCTTTAAATTTGTTTTTTAAATACGTGCCAGCGGCATATTTCTGAAAGTAAAATCTTTTTACCGGTTTAAATAACTTTGTAAAGTGTTATTGTTAATAACTGCAGTGTAGTCAAAACAGATGGTAACTTAATAAGGCTCGTCAAATTTAAAAAAAGGCAAAAATGTTCTGTTAATTCCGCTATTCCTTCGCCATCCAATGGTGAAAACATTTTTACAAGTGCGTTGTATGCTTAGCGAACTAAAACAAAGTTTTCTTGGAGTTCATTATATTCAAGACTGGCCATCAGAATTCGGAATATTAATAAATCCGCTTTACCCAAAGCCAAGCGAAATTTAGTTTGTAAACAAACTAGGAATTCTTCCGTGTTTCTATTTGCGATAGCTCTATCATTATTCAATTTAATAACAAGTGAAAAGTTTGAACTGCTTGAACAAAAAGCAAAGCATAAATGTACAATTATTTCCGCTGTTAACTATAATGGAAGAATAGCGTAATACATCTTTCCTTTCTGCTTCGGCAATACGGGTGCTATTATAAGACCTTGCGATTCTTTGACGGTCTAATTTAATGTTTATAAATTTATATATGATAATTCCGGTCTAAAACGACAAACTACATAGAGCACTTATCACAACAATACAACTAGGTGGAGAGAAATTGTACACTGAATTTCGTTCGAAGTAACATCAAACATTAAATAAAATCTTGTATGTCTACCTAACATTCTGTTTCAATATAAATGGAAATAAGAAATAAAGTAGTTTTTTCTTTGAGGGCAAAAATAAAAAAAAAGTAATGAGTGAAATTGTGATGTATTAATCACAAAGTACCTAGCGCAATGCTCTCTGACAGAGATACGTAAGGTTTCTTATAAAGAGTATTTTAAGCCATTAAACGAATAGCGTTACTGTTATGTCTGTTAACAAAGATTTCGCATGTTTTGAAAATAAAGAATCTTCCGATTTTTTTTTTCGAATCAAATATGTGCTCTTGTTTAATACATTTTAACTCGATTCTGATTTAAATGCCAGAGACTCCGCGGGCTATAAACAACATACGGCTATGGAACGTCTTAATCACCATTGAAAACTCCTTGGAACACCAGGTAAGACACTTTTATGATATGTTGCACGTCTTGCAAGATAGAAAGGGAAAAAAATCTATTTTCGCAAGAAATTGAAAAAATAAACCATCAGTTTTTCAATGTTTACAAGTTTTGTTTCTTTCAAAGTGAATTTACATACACTTTCTGGAAATTGACACTTCTTTCACCCACCAAAAAACAAAATTTATTATCAGGCATAAACCTGAATAGAGCTTAGTAAGAAGATTAGAATTTGAACAAGCACACTTAAGACGGAAACACCTGCTTTTATACTATAGACCCTAGCAGTTAGGCCTTGCATTTACATCAACCACACAAAGGAAGAAGAAAAAATATATCCATAGCGAAAAGCTTGGAATCGTAAGTTTTTTCATGTGTAAGAAACACTCGCAACTCTTTGATTGACAGGGTTACGATACTTGTTGCTTTAAAAGTGTGTTTACCTCTTCAAACCCTTTAAATTAAATGCATTTTTGTTCCTATACAAAGAAGCTGCAGACTTTCCCCCAGGGTATTTCCACCTTCTTATCTGCTCATATAATCTAAATCATATTCAATAGAGACCGCAGCATTGCAAGACCAAGGAACAAAGTATTGGCAGCTAACCGCTATTTAGGTTGTTACGCGCGGCAAAGTCACTAATAAAACATACCGACAACAGACTTAATTGCCAAAGATAGCATCTTAATGGACTCTTTTCATCGTAACAAAGGTGAAGGTGGATACAAGCAGAGAAAAATGTGAAACTAATATAAAAACTACCAATTTTAAAAATATTAATTAACGCCGTTTATCCTCATCAGATTCTAGTAGTTCCAATGAAATCTTCCACTTGGATAATTAGTATACGATCGTAAATCAGATTTAAAGTGTAGTGCACTAAAAGACGTCCGTTTTCTGCTAATCCGCACTTTTCAGCAGATTGAAAAGGTTCTATTCACCATCTTTATCTTATAGAATCAGTACTAACTCGTGTATTTGGGGTAATGCAGGGTCTACGTGGTTACCTGTGCATCTTAATTCGCTTTGTTCGACTGGAGGTTAAGCAGTGTTCAAGTACCTGGGAATAAGGGGGGAGGGGAGGGGCGTTGCGCCGTTCTTAACTGATATATCGTAACCTACGAAGAGAACTGTTATTCTCCATTAATCGCTGCGAAGGAGAATAATAAAGTTCGGGCAGGCTAATATATTCCAGTAGCAATGGAACAGATGCTTAATTATCTTTTAACTTGAAAATAAATGACAACTTTGGGATAAACCCACATACAAACTGCTTTTCCTTCGAATAAAGCCAATTTTACAGAATAAAAATATTTTATACAGCATATTATATGGTTTCGACAGTAATTTGGAATAACTTTAAACGAGTGAGTTTTCAAAGAGTTCAAAATTGCACTAGCCCGGCTTAAAGGCGAGAATGCAATTTGAGCTCTTTGAAAACCCACGAGTTTAAATTTATTCCATATTCACGAGAAAATAATACGATTCCTTTTAATAACATTCATGGAAAGATTTCACCAAAATGACATCTGGCAAGTATTTTATTTAGCAAACCTCAAAATGATAAACTTGCAGTATATGAAGACGAATTCCACTTTGAAACTGATGTTTTGTTCAAACAGTACGAAAACTTTGCCTTACCTCCACACATAAACAAAGCCTCCGCTCCTCTCACTGTCAAAAACAAAGAAAGGAAAGAGTTGTCTCGCGCGCGCGTGCAAAGATTTTCCCAGCACTTGGAAAACGTAAACATGTCATGCACATAATTATGTCTTATTCATGTACACACGACGAGCCAGTTTCAAGTCGCTAATAAGGTTTTAGCATTATTTTTTGTTTGAAATAGCTCAATCTTTTTTTAAAAAAAATCATTTTTATTTAATTTTTAATGCTAACAATTATGTTTTGCGCCACGGGAAATATGCACTCAATTTCCTTTTTTCCGCACTCAATTTCCTTACAACTGCACTGCTCTTAGCAAATCAGCATCCAGAAATAATTTATGCATATTATTTAGTATACTAAGTACCTTATATTTTTTTTATAACCATGTTCACAATAATAAAAATGCAAACTTATAAAATGCAAAATTTTGCATCATTTGCAACCATTTAAATTACATTTTCTCTATCCAAAGTTAATAAACTTCAGCTAATAGAAACATTTATCTAGTGAAACACTTATGATCTTAACCATGATTCACCCACCGACCGACAAACGCACTCAGACACACACACACACACACACACACACACACACACACACACAAATCACAAATCGCAAACCACACGGGAACTATGACAATCTTGTTTACACGTCCTCTCGCCAAGTAAAATCCTTAATGAGACAAGTATGATAAATCGAATCGACTGTTGGTTTCCCGAGTTCAGGACTCTTAGGTAGCGAGATACACAAAAAATCAAATCTTTAACCTGTCCTATTAACAGATACACGCAAAACCAATAGATCGCAGAACAAAAATTAGGGTGGTCGTAGCCGGAATTTGAAGGTCATCAATATCAATGCACAGTCCTTAAGGAAAAGAGAGCATTTCCACGAACTAAGTCATTTCGTTCTACAAAATGATTTTAACAATACATCTGTAACAAATGGAAGCGTTTCTGTTCTCGGCTACAATCTGAACAGGTTGGATCGCCTGCGAAAAACAGGTGTTGATTATGTGTATACGTTAGCAACACCCTCAAAGCGAAACTGTTGAACAGTCCATGTGGTATTGCAGATTCTGGCCTACAACAATTATGGCTCCAAATACAACACAGAAAATTGATATATTAATTTTACAGCCACATTGTTTGTTTGGAAAATGACCTTAAGATTCCTTATTGAAACTCCACAGACAACTATTATGTCGCTGAAATAAAAGGCAAATCAGTAACTGATCATCAGTAGGATACCTAAAATGTGTGCAATTCTACAAATTGTTTCGGCTCCATTAAATCCCAGATCAGTTGCAGAACATTTTAGATCTTCCTCCGCCACGCCCTGGGTTTTCAAGTATAGTTCTGCCCTTATTTGCTCTAAGCAGATATTTTTGGTTGAAATAGGCAGCAACAATAACTTGGAACCAAATTTTTCAATGACTGGTATATGTCGCCATCTCTATATTTGCAGTAGGGTAATAAACTCTTTACATTTACCTTGTGTGTGCTGTAATACCCTGATAAGTTGTTCAATTGTTTTGGTTTCGTTTGCATCGAATTATCTTAAGGTATTCAGAACGAAACGATCGATTCATTAACCCGTAGATACACGGGTTAATGGCACTGGACGCGGCCCCTAGATATGTGTATAGGAGGTTCACGCCTCGTGGAAGAGGCTTATCTCCGGAACTCACGAGATATACACTTATTACTAGAATAGGAAACCAACAAATCATAAAACCCAATACTACCACAAACAAGACCGATGTGATTTTGATATCTTCCACGTTAGCTTTCAACTGAAGATTAGGTGCCAGATTGGTTCGGTTTTTGTTGAAAGTGGTTGATAAAAGGCCCCTCTGTTGATTCAGCCAGATAACAACGCTGTTTCTACGCATCGTCACAACGGCAATGCTTTTCCTTTGCTGGAACAATGTTGGAGCAACATTGGCGTATGTAGGCAATGTTGGGCCGAGGCTTTGACTTCTGTAGGAAACGACGCTACACCGGTGCTGGTCCAGTGGTGCCAACATTTCCAATTGGTCCTTTGGCTGAGGCAGCCAATCGGAAATGCTGCTTCTAGTCTGAGAATTTGTTTCAGATTCGGCTTTGTATTTTGCACTCGTTACGCGCTGTTGTTCATAGTTCATTTCTAATTTCTCGATGCGAAGTTCTCGTGTTTCTTCTCCGAATCTTTTTGGCGAGTTTTCCACTTTGGCTACCAATTCCTGAACGGTGATCTGCTTCCCATTTCCTTGATTGGTCCACGTACTCGAACCAATGCTGGTCCTTTCGCTTCTCAAATTCTGCGTAAAAGCCTTCCCATGCTGGCTAAAGTTTGATGCAAGGCTTTCTTTGTGTTGGTTTAATGTTGCTGCAGCGTTGGTGCCATGTAGTGAGGAAGAAACATCGACTTTGTGTTTGTGAACTCGTTTGAAAACTTTAAAATAGCAAATGAACACTATGACCATTGGTAAAACCATGTTGAGAACTATAAAAGTGCTTAAGTTTGCTAGCCACTGATATGTTGTGCTTCTGCCAATAAAGCATATCACTTTTCCATCATGAAAGACGAACTCGATTGCTCCTAGAGCCATCTCGAGAGCAGGCACAAACAAAACTGTCAACCACACGGCAGCAATCATGAACACAGTCCTTTTCTTTGTAATTAGTTTTCTACATTTCTCTGGCCTGACAACGCGAAAGTACCTGTGGATAGCAGTTAAAGCCATTGTATGCAGTGAAATAGCAGCCAATGTGTTGATAAGATAACCCTGCATTTGACAGGCACCATTCCCGTAAACCCATCCTCCCGCTAGACTTGCACCGACAGATAAAGGCATGCACAACGTCGCCATGAGCACATCGGAGATAGCGAGGGAGAGTATGAAAAAACCAGTCACTGAACGCAGACGGCTGTTTCTGTATATTGCACTACAAACCAGCAGGTTTCCCAGTAAAGCAATTATGTTTATCAGTAAAGCAAATGCAAACTCTACTCCGACAGTGGCTGTGCTTCGAGTAGCGAGAGGTGAAATAGTCTTCTTTCCGCCGGAGTAAGTAATGTTAGACATTTCCCAAAGTTACGTTGAACAGGTATTCAAATCTTCTTATAAACAGTTTAATAAAAGTCAGATTCGATGTTTGAGCTGAAAGCCATGCAGATGATAGCAACTTCAAACTTGGCCTTACAGAACTCAAATTATGATTACG
Organism: Parazoanthus darwini; assembly: GCA_025403605.1. Lineage (NCBI taxonomy): Eukaryota > Metazoa > Cnidaria > Anthozoa > Zoantharia > Parazoanthidae > Parazoanthus > Parazoanthus darwini. The sequence goes on from JAOBYF010018458.1 coordinate 9,094, forward strand.
TCTCCATGGAACTGCCAACGTTTATCAACAGTCATCAAACAAGCTAAATTAGCAAAAATCGGTAAACGTCTCTGTTCATTCGATGCTGCCTTACATTACAAGTTGTTGGTTCTTTGAGGTGAATTACTTGCCAAGGAAAGCTTTTCAGATCGCAATAATTATCAGCAAAAGGTGATATGACAAGTAGATGTCAGTTTTTCGTTCAAGTCATTTTGCACCAATCTTAATGGCGTTGCTACGAAGAAACCTGCTGAAGACTTGGTTCCCTTTTGACGGTAACGATTTGTTTACTCCTTAAACTGAACAGCAGTAAAGAAAGATATTCAAGTTGAAACAAAGTTAGCTTGTGAAGACAAAATGATGAAGTAAAAAGAAAACAAGTTTGCCTTAACGGGTTGATTCACACGCAAGTCGACAAAGTAAACAAAAACTGAATTACTGAAAGGAAGCTATTTTAAGGAAGATGACACGCCGTATTGAAGATAAGTTATCAATTTTCACGATATTGTGCTTTTGCCACGGTGGGTTGTTGTCGAGTGTTTCAAATCCAAGTGAGATTAATCCATACTACATCTTCTTTTGACAGCGCAGATATCAGAGACCCTCGCAGGGTATTATAAGCAACAAAAGACAAAACTTCCTTTCGTAAATAATACTATAGTTCGATCTTGTTCAAACACACTGGTGCCTTTTTTTGTTTAAGAATAGGAGACCGGAAATGTTTTTGACAGAGAAAACAAATTCAGCCTCCTTACTAATCTTGCAAAATTTGAGCGTGTTTCCCTCAGTCATAAATCATTAATTATCCAACATACCCGTAGCGCTACAAATGAGGAGTACTTGAAATAATTCTCCTGCTTCTGGACGAGAAAATGGATTAATACTTAATGGAAACTCGGACTGTGATCAGGCGAGTTGGGGTCCTACTATGTTGATACAGGTGGTAGTTAGCATGACGAGTCGATTCTTCAATTCCTACCGCTGTGCAAATCTATGGTCGTGATGGCCACGAAATTGCCAAGTCCTTTCGGCTTGAGGCGGGTTGCCTTTATGCAGAAGCCTTGGAGACTTTACTGTGGACAACACAAATTTTAGAAGTGCGTTTGGTAAAACGTTAGGATCTACCAGGTTTTAAAGGGCAACAACAATAAAGTGTAAATTCATGTAAATTAGCATTAAAAATATGCAACAACATTCTATTTGCGTGCGAATCTTTTCATGCATTTGCTTAAAATGCCATAGATACTATCAACTAAATTGTAGTTTTCTGAAGCACTGCCTTAAGTAACAAACCAACAAACCATTTATCACATTTTCGAAAAACTGATTATGACTTAAACTCACTAATTTGAATAATTGCAGTTGTTTCTAGTAAAGTTGCGACAATTTGAATGTTTCCGGTCCCCCCAAAAGCGAAACTGTTCGAAGTACCTGCTTTATTTTTGCAATTTTCATATTTTATTTAAATCCTTGATAAAGGATTTAATTTGATTGTCTGGAATACCGGGAACATGATCTCGATTTTTCTAAATTTGCTTTCTGTGTCGCATCTGTTGGTGAGTTTATAGAACACCCTAAATTTGATAGTTCTCAGGCGTATATTTTATTGAGATCTACGAGGCGATATTGTCTTCTGTAACGAATTTCGTGTATTTTGTATTCGCAGCGGTTCAAATTGTTGTAGATTATAACTAATTTTTCACTTAATTTTTAATCATCTACGAAAAGATGAGCAGTTGTGGCGTTTGACAGACGAAGCTTCTTAACGCTATAAAACATTTGTTAGAGTGTGAAATTAGTTTTTCATTGCATTGCAGTTTTTATTTCTATTCAAATTTCGAATGATGAGTTGGTGTTTACTCCTGAAGACAATCTATGCTTTTTTAAAGTGTCAAAAACGTATTTAGTAAATGAATCCAGAATGTGGATCACACCAGAGATCTATTCTATATCCAGACAATTTACCACTTAAATGCACAAGTGAGTGTTACAACGAATGAATCTCAATATTTTGTGTCAAAACGCAGCATCCACTTGCTCGCGTTAATGACAAACTAACAGCTTGAGTATATTTAACAGGAAGATGATATGAATATGAGTTGCAATTTTTTTTCAATTTGAAGAAGGTATTAACAGTCGTTCGTCAGCGGTTTTAGAAACAACGCCAGGTTCGTGAGCCTCGGCCACACGAGAACGCTCTCTAAGACATTTTTGGTGACATCCTTTTTTGACGGGTCGCCCAAATGGGCACATGGCTACAATATGGCGCATATTTTTTGCCAAAGTAAAGCAAGGACTCCAGCACTTTTTGTACACATAAAAGTTGCCGCAATTTCAGCGCAAGTATCAGAAACAGTCACAGAAAACGTTCTCTTGTGGTTACGGTAACTTATTTTACAGATTTAAGACTATTTTAAAACAGGAAAACTTTTCAATGTGCCTTTTGAGCTTATAAAATTGCTATGACAACCGCCGAAACGACAGCTGAGAAAATTCCAAGATTTTAGTTTCTCATTTAGATACTGATCATCATAAACTGTAGCCTTTTGTTGCAATTCTTAACAAGAGAAAGGCTGAATAATGAAAACCCGACACCCCAGGCAGGTTTTGAACGAAAAAAAGGTTTACCTAGACAATTGTTCACGCCACCAGAAATGGAAGAGGTTTTTTTAAAATTTTGTAAATTTTTTAAAGCTGATACATTGAGTTTTTCACCTCGTTTCATTGTCACGTGCTGTTAATTAAATCTTTGTGGGAACCAGAGACCTGCGGTCCATTGTCAATGCCTTTACTTTTCAGCTGAATTGTTTTCAAGTGTATTCTTATTTTTTTAAAAACATATCCGAATAGTTTATAAGAATTCGGTACAATAGCGCGACATGACATTGATGTATCCATCCATGATGGTATCACGTTTTTTCTTGATTCACTATAGATATTGCCATTGCTCTCGATCAAACTAAAACAGTGCCCCAGGGGGGAAGTTATTTTTTGTTAAAATATTGCTTTTTTTACACATAGATCGTAAAACTGTCAGTTCAGCTAAAATATTTATGAATGTTTGCTTTCCGAATGTGCGACTGAATTGGAATGCCAATATCAAAACAAGTTTTTTGGCGAGCGACAAAACCTGAAAGATCTTGGCACCCTTTCAGAGGTTGAAGAGCTCTGTTTCCCGCCGTTGTTAAGGTATGAGCCCGCGTTCTGACCCATTCGTCCCGGAACAGCGACTGGACACCGATCCTAGGAGGTTGCCAAATTTTGTAAACGCGCAAAATGATACTAAACAGCTATAAGTTGACATCCGCTGTCAGTTATCAAACGAGATAAGATAATTTCAACACGAGTCGGTCGGTTTGCGCCACTTGGTGGAATTTTCTGTTTTTTAAAATCAATTTCTATTTCTAAAAATACACCTAACAGGACTCTGTTTATACATCGCTTGTAAACGTGCATGCGACTATTTTTAAAAAAAAAAATACTTTGCTCCATGTGAAATATTGCTCCAGCAAATATACGCACATTTTGAGTTTTTGTACCAGGTTCGACCTATCAGTTAGTCATGAACTGCTATACATCGTCTTCCAACATCCAATGGTTGCCAGGGTCGTAGCAAGGGGAGGGGCTTGGGGGCGTACCCCCCCCCCCAGTTTTTTCCCAGCAAATGTGTCAAGCTCAGCAAATTGCCCCAAGTCTGAGAAAAATTGGAAATATTTTACCAGTTTTTGATAGTCTGATTTTGTTTCAAATGGCATTTAAAACCAAGGAAATATGTTTTTAGACAAGCTAATTTTCAAAATTTCCCGGAGGAGCATTTCCCCGGGCCCCCCTAGAAGGCTCGCACCTTGGGTTCTAAGTGGTGCCCTTCCAGTTTTCCAAGGCTTGCTACGGCTCTGGATTCGTGTTTGTTTGATGTATGTAACATTACTTTAGTATGCGACAGATGTTCCTGCTTACGTATCATCATCAGTACTGTAGTGTGAAGATCTGATCATTTTCAAATTTAAAGTCTGGAAGATTCCCAATACCCTTCGCCTTGAGAAGTCACGCAAATAAACACAAGTCATTGACAAGTTATGTTCTCGTCGTCACGTTTACGAACTAAAACCGACACCCTTCCGAAGATTTTTAAAATTGATTCGATTC
>JAOBYF010018569.1:0-13234 GCA_025403605.1 Parazoanthus darwini
CCTCTTTAAACCTGATGAGGGATTGCACGTGTGCCCGTTCCTTACGCGTTTGGTGCAACAGCTTTTGACGCTGTACCAGGTTTTCTTCAAGAGCCTCTTTTGCCTTTGTTAGCGCTACAAGCTGATGGACTCTCTCGTCCTCCAGGGGTTCAGTAGTTTTTGATACATAGTCATAGGACACTTTTTGACAGTTGAGTCTGCGGAGCAGGTACGTTTCCCTTTTTGTCTCCTTTCCAAACACGAGGGATTGTTTGCTCGTGGCTCTTTCTCCTTCTTCCTGCAGTTTAGCAATCAGTTTGTTGTTACGATCTTCAAACTGCAAAAGTCTCTTTTGTAAGATGTTCAGATGTAGCGCATCAGTTAATAACGACTCGGTGTCATAGTGGAGAGGAGCAGGGAGATCGTAGTGAGAGGCGGCTGACCAGAAATGTGTTGGCTGTTTGGCCTCCTGCAGGAAAATGGAAAGGACAGTTATGTAAACCATATAAAAAAGTTAATTCTCTCGATGGGAAAACTAATGCAAACAAGCAAACTCCGTTAGCAGATAACAGTTATACTGAGAAAATTTTGCGAATGTGAAGGGATCCCTTTTAAGATAGTTCAAACTATGAAAGAAACAAACTAAATATTCACGTAAAATATCTCAGAACGTTCTTTTGTATAACTGAATTGCCTTACAGTTTCTATTGGCGACCGTAAAAAGAGATCTGTACATGCTTTCCCGTCTCTCCTTTCCCTTCCTCCTCCACAATTTTATATTTCGTATTGAGGACTTGTTGGCAGGCACTTAATAAGCCTGTGTTGTTTTAGAAATTCTAACAATCATCTCTGACGTATTTTTCATTTTCGACAACCATCCCTCTCATTTTTACTCTCTCTCCCCCTCCCCCACCACCACTCATTAATTCAGTCTGTCAGAAATGTCGATGTTAGTCGTGGAAAAGATTTCTTCAGTATTGGTTTTGTTGGAGGCTACATAAAAGCGACAATTCCGGCTTTGCAAAACGAAAGTTAGATGGTAATTTATTTGAATTTGCCGTTAGTTGTTTTACAAAGTCGATGCATGGTTATGAACGATGGAGAAAATATATTGGCTTTATTGCCTGATTGAAGAAAAGATCAGAATTATTTGTCGCTACGGAAAACTGACGATCACGAAAATAATCCTTACTCATGTCACTTTTCTATGAAAAAGGTATCAACTGGATATTTTACGGAGAAAGACTTTAATACCTGATATATTTAATAGAAGTTGTAAATCTCGTATGAAGTGCAAACTTCCAAAGGCAAGTTTACTTTGCTGCGCACGATCGTTAAAAAAAATAACATGAAAATGTCCATTACTGCATGGTTTGTAATGTAGATAAACACTCGATTGAAAATCTTTTTGCATTAAGTTTGAATAAATTTAACAACAACATCAAAACCCTCGACACTCGGTGAAAAAAGGACATTCTAAATAAGAAGATCAAAGTAAGGTTTTACGAAGTAACAACAGGATTTGCAATGCGAAAGAAGCGATAAGTGCTCTTTCCTAATACGTTTTCTCTCTATGTATCTTTAATTTTTCTAAATACACGAGTGCTACACTTAGATAACAAAGTTCGAAATGTGGCTTAAAAGTTCAGGTATAGTTAAACGATTGTCGATGGAGAGATCTGCACCCTTTTCCCAAAGTTCTTTTGTTGATCGATTTGTTTCAAGATCAAACTTTCTGTCAATGTTTTGATGCAGCGGTAAATAAACAAACATGACGAAAATACTCCGTTTTTCCATTTAACTCCGTCAAAACTACAAACATATTTTCGTCGACTAAACACGTTTAGAGCCTTTCTTTGAAGAAGTGTTTTTTTATTTCTATCAGAGTCTTCCGATTGAAACTTTGCTGAAGCTTAAAGAAAGGGAAGAAATGACTCAAATGGGGAGTTGAAAGTATGATTTCTTGTGAAACTTTTGCACTTCTTACCTCAGAAAACCGCAAACTGAATTCAAAATCTTGCATGAAAAATAAGCAAGCCATTCCTTTCCGTATCTGGAAGAAAAAAATACTGTTAAATATTAAACTGGTAAAATCGCAAACGTAATCTACAAGACAACACGAAGCGTTTTACTTGGTAGTTTTAGCTGACGATTCGACTAGTTATTTGTCACAAAGTGTTTGCCAGAGATGCTTATCTTAAACTGATAACTGAAATGTCACTTACTTGTAAAGGCAAATAGTTTACAGTCTCAAAGTAGTAAGATTTTTTACAGTTTCAAACGATGATCAACTGTAGTTTGAAAACTTTTTGCAAAGTGACTGAAAAGCTGGCAACGACGAGTGAGATCACAGCTGCTCTCCATTGTGACATCACACAGAGGAACTAACCGGTTTTCTTATTGGTTGCATTTTCGCGCGCTTAAATGAATTGGATCTAACGGCGGCTCTGATTTGCTGGGACTGAGAGCGCGCTTACAAAGAGCAGGACGATCACTACTCGCAAAGCATTTTGGGCAAAGGGAAAAGGAGTTTCAAAAATTTCGTCCTAATTTGATTTCCAAGATATAATATCTGCGGACATTGTCAAAGAGTGGTGGATGATAAACTAATTGTCTCGTTTTTATCACCTATACAAAAATACAGGGAAGCATTCTGGATACATATGTTATAGGGGTGATTTGGATTTTATACATTGTTCTTTGTAAACCTTTTTTAGTTTTTAACTATTAAAACATAGTAACATTAAAGGTTTTCACATTACTCACCGAGTCTGATGATCCGATTGTCTTTGATGCTTGCAAAACTAGGGTCAGAGGCACGTTATTAAAATGCTCAGAAAGGGAAAACAGTAAGAATTTCGACCAAACATCTCAATTGGAAACATATTTTTGACCTAGATTGATCTCATTTCAATATATGATGGTGAAAGACTCGGCTCAAAACGACTAAAACATGCGAAGAAACTAAAATACATTTTCAGAAATTCTGCTGTTCTTACCGTGAAACTTCTTGTGATGTTTCTCCAGTTATTCAGCTGTTTGCTTTATGAGTCACAAAAGTACGATATGTGTTTTTAAAACCGTAATTTGGTCCTGTGGTTTGCATAAACTCTGCAGCAATTTATCAAAAGTATGCCTTTATTAGCCTCGTCGTGATTGGTTGCTTGCATCACGTGATGAATAGTCACCCTCCTGGAACGTTTTCGTAGACTGCAATCGTGACAAGTTAATTTTCCAACAGGTTAGTCTTCGGTACCTTGTACCCAGCGTATTCATCGTACAAGGCGATCAAGATGAAAAATGTCCGTGAATATGTGAGTATTTTAAGGGAAAAGTCCTTGGGTAAATTTGTTTTGGTTTTAACTATTTGAATGCTGACATTTTGCAATTGTGCGAGAGATTGTTTTTTATTCAGGACAACAACATTATTGTTTTACCGAAAAGAGGAATTAAAATATTCGCATTTTACTTTGCTCTCTTCGCGTAATCTTTTTTAATGTCATACTGGTTTTGATGTGGTAGTTTTGTGTTTGCCAAAATTATGTATTGTGTGCAGCGTAGATACCAAATTGTCACTACAATTTGAAGTGCTAGCCACAGTTTGTGTTAGATTTTGTATTTTAAAAAGTTATTTTGATGCATTTATGTCTCAGCAGCATATTTTCTTTTCAGGAAAAGAAGTAGAATGTCTCTCCGCGGGTCCTAGAGCTGTCATTTAGCTTGCTTATCAATTCGCGCTCTCAATTATCGCTAAACACTCGAGTCGTATTTTTATCGTTTGATCAACACGTTCCTCGAATTATGGTTTCGGTGGGTTCAGAATTTGTTCGTCAAAATGAATAAAATCTGAGGTATTTTTCCCCCAGAAACATTGTGCGAGATGCTCTCTTGCTGACATATAAACAGCTTTTCTCGCCACGCTTCAGCAGACTTGTTGTTGGAAGAACTGAAGAAGAAATACAAATTTTAATTTATTCTTTAAGCTTTGTTCATGGATCGTATTGATATTGAGATGTTTCACGACGGCAGACCTTTAATGCAGCATTTTATGCAATTTATTTTGGAAATTCTTTGAAACCTTGCACTAGAGAACACACGTCATGTTTCGGATTTGGCTGTATCAACTACAGGCATCATTCTGTTATTGGCTTAGGACAATTCCCAAATCTTTTGGCAAACATTGCTATGCCCAATAAACTTTTTGTGTGGTAACTTTAATTTCTTTATGGCAACAGCATTCCAAAAATGACAAGGAAGAGCTCCTCGCTGTACACACAAGCTCTATACCTGCAGTACATGTACGGTAGCTGTTCAGAAATGTCTCGCAAAAATCAAAATTGTGGTAGCATAATTTTATGTTACTTTGTTTACCACAGGAATTATCATTTTTGCATAAGTACGTGTAATTAATTAAAGCTCAATTCAAATACTGATTTTTACAGGGTTTTTTAGTCACCTTTCTTGTTATAGAAAGTATCTATAGTTACAAATTGTTGACAGAAACGATTGACTACATTAAAACATGGCAGAAAATATTCAATATTAGTTAAAAGCTAATCAATTTAATTTGTGTTTAAATATATTTTCTTTACTGGTGAACTGATCTTTTTTTTAAATTAACCAATACTTAAAAATATGGACTATGGCAGTAACAACTGAGTGAGTCATTATGTAGCTACACAAGGTACATAATTATGTAACTGGAATTTTTTTTAATTTTCAAAGCAGCTGTTGGCCGTGAACACTTCTTCTATCTCTGTTTCAGTACAAAACACTAAACTGAAATAACTTGTTGGCTGAGGGTGGAGAAGTTTGACACAAAATTTCATTTTCTAGTAAAAAAGCCCAGTTATTCAATGCCAGGTATAACAGTTGTCAGGTATAACATTGACAGGTGTATGTGCAGCGATCTCAGCATTTAGATTTTAACATGTGTGATGCTTTATGAGCACCAACTCCAAGAGACCCAATGGAATGTCCGGGCCCAAGCAATTACTACCTTCTTGTGCACACACTCATAATAATAGTAATTTATTTAACGTCGGTTACACAGGGAGTGGTCACCCATTCTCCCAAGCCGTTGGCTCATGATAAAAGTGATCATCTGTTTAAAGATATGATTTCTGCAAGTCATTATTTAGGACCCAGCTGATGGATTCCTCAGTTTGCAGGTCGTTAATGTCTGGTTTCAATGTATTTCAGGTGCGGTGGATGATGTATTGGGTTGTTTATGCAATTTTCATCTCCGCAGAGATGTTTGCAGATATGCTCTTAGGATTCTGGTAAGACATTCTATTGCACAAAATCAAATAGCTTTCCAGAGAACTTTCCATTTTGAGTTTTTATGTAGATATATAGCTAGATTAATGTTTTCCTACTTATACGCAAGATTGTGCGCAATAACAGACTGTTGCAAATTCTGCAAAAATGATCCCAAAACCTTAATTCACCTATTCCTAAAATGCCCATTTACAAAAATATATACATGAAGGAATTCAGTCCTGCTTGTTGTAATCTGACCCCAGCAGTGCTGTATAAATTAAATTTGTTACAATAATTATTTTAGTTTTATTATATGCAATGAAAGTACAATAAATAAAAAGTAAAATATTATTAAATAAATATTAAATACTTTATAGTCCTTTCCATCAATTAAATTGTCATCAATTGCTCAACACAGGGCCCCTGATAAAGTGCGATAAAAAATCCGAAATTATGCGGTAATTCAGGGCTTATTATGCGGCAGCTCAGAGCTCATTATGCGGTAATTCAGGGCTATTATGCGGTAAATGTTTAGCTTATTTTAAGCTTTTATACATGGTCTAAGGTGAAAAACACTTTTTTTGAAGAATGCAGTGAGCAGTGTGGGGCGCAGCAATTAAGAATAAACTTGTTTTTTTATAAAACGATAAACTAAAATTAGTATTATTACATCTTCGAATCAATCACAACACGCTGCATCTATTCAATCATTGAAAACACATTGTCTATTCAAAGTGGCCTTTCTCCTCATTACACTTTACCGTTTGATAGATAAAACAATCACTCTAGTCCAGAGCAACAATTTTCAAGTTATTACAACAAAACATGCAATCTTAACAGATGCAAACTTTCAACAAATTGTTTGCAAGTCATCCCAATCTTGAACTTTAACTGAAGATCATCAATGAATGGAATATATCAATGATTTTGAATGGTCAATCTATTGTTTTCGATCTGCACCAATTATAATACACTTAAGAATAAATTCAGTACCAGATCCCTGATGCATTAAGCAACAATCTAAGATGGCGGATTATGGAAATGGTGATCGTTTTTTGCCCTTTTATGCGATGTTTTGGATAGTGAAATACTGTGAAATTTTATTATTAAACACTACTACGACAACTATCACAAGGTAATACTATTTTTATTGACTTGTATCGTGTTATTTGATAGAATTATGCGGGATTGTGCGGAAATTTGTGAATTATGCAATCGGATGTGATTTTTGATCAATTATGTGGGATTGCACTTTATCAGAGGCCTTGCCTGGAGGGTCAGTCAGACTATCCCCTTCCCCCCACGCATTGATTTTCCAAAACTTATGGTTGCACATGGAAGATCAAGTTGTGGCATGTAAGCAGCTTTGGGTTTGCTTGTTGATTTCCATAAGACAATTGAGTTTTAACTAAGAACTGTTGCTATGGCAACAATTGTTTCATGACATGTCTGCAGTCTTGGTCACCATCTTGCATTTTCCAAAAACTTTTTTACAAATCTACCAGGAAAAATTTGAGCTTGTGACCTGATCAGTCTTGTCCAGATCACTGGAAGGTTGTAACACCCCTTCTTTGTTTATAATTAGTTGGTTTGTGCACTGTGATCTGGGTTGTCCCCCAAACTCCCCTCATGAATCAGATTGGATGTCTGTCAAGAATCTGTGGATTTTACCTTCTTGTTTATCTTGGTTAATGTGTCCAGAGACCCCTGAAGGGGTGCAGCTTGGTGTGCTGTGCTCTGAGAAGCATGGTTCAACATTTCTTCACATGAACTACATGTAAACACAACACAAACTATCATTAAATGTTATTTATGTGATGCAGTTAAAATAATAAAAAAATTGTTGTTTTTTTAATTGTGTAGGTGAAGAAGCATCCTATGTCAGGCCAGTCGAGGGGCTTTGGGTTCATCAGGTACAAGACTGATGAAGCTGCCAAGAATGCACTGATCCATAACCATACAATCCAAGGACGAAATGTTGAAGTCAGGCTTCCCAGAACCAAGGTAATTGTTTTATTTTGTGTGTCACTATAGACCACTTGCACTGATGTCACATTCTTGTTAGAAGCCATTGCTATGCTGCTCCAGAGGAACAACCTGGCCATGTTTATAATCAGTGTTGAGATGAACTTGTTGTATGTACATCAAAATATGTAAAGTAAAAATGTTGAAAAAACGTTTTTACCAGGTTATCAAAACTGATTGCTGAGAAACAATCAAAGGAAAGATACTGCAACAAGTAATAGCTGATTGAATGTTGTGACCCCATATGGAATTCCAAGAAAAGAGTGGGAAGCGACATGGATGTATGGCCAGCTGTCATGTGCATCAATGTGCAAAACTGAAACTGTAGACTTGTCTTGTAACATGTGCGAAACTGGCTAAGTGCGCGATGTTGGTACACGTTGGCGTGAAGTTGCAATCAAACCCAATTTTTCATTAGTTTTCATGAATCCAGCATACTTTATACACTAATTTCTAATTAGAATGGTTTATATTAACATCATCATTTTTAAAAAGTTAGCTCTATTTGTAGCGTGTGGACAAAATGCATGAAAAACACGTTCAAAAATTTGAAAATGTTAACAAACTGCATTACACTACCGCCATCTTGAAGATAAAATCGTCAATAAAATCGTCAGATCACAATCGAACGAGATGAAACTTTCCACGATCACTTGACATAACATATTTTACAAGTACCTTGTGTTAAAAAAACAATCGGTCGACTGAACGTGAATGTTTTTCCAAACAAGTTGTAATCAGGACGAAATGTCCCAAATCGCAAGTGCAGATTTACCAACGCTCCAAATGAAACTATCGACATTGCTTTGGTTGTTGTTTCACTAGCATACAGATTTGACATGCATATGAGTTACTTTAACAGTTTTTTTTGGCTTAGGTATGTAACTGAGCGAATAAAATCAAAATTTTCGAAATCAGGACTCTCTGTCCCATCCAGAGTAAGTGCTGTACGCCCGCCGTGTCAGTACACGCTTCTATAACCGTGCGAAGACACGATATGACGTGCATTCGCCGTGTCAGCGCACGCTTCTATAATCGTGTCATAGCACGCCCGCTGTGTCAATACACGCTTCTATAATCGTGTCATAGCAGCCCGCCGTGTCAATACACGCTTCTATAATTGTGAGAAGACACGATGTGATGTGCATTCGCTGTCTCAGCACACGCTTCTGTAATTGTATATACATGTATTGTGTTGCTACGAATTCAAACAACAGCAGACCCTTTAAACACACGTGTTTCTTGAGTCAATCTAAAATCTAAACGGAGAAAGTTTGTGACGCAGAGAGGCTAAAACGTACTCGAGAAACGAAAAAAGAAAAATCAAGGATTGCGTCAAGAAAGTACTACGCCAAACATTGTGAAAAGATGAAACTCAATAAGAAAGAGAAGCGGCATAAGATAAGAGAGCTTAGACCGACTGAAGAAATTTCCAAGGGAAAGTCGCTACAACGACAGAAATTGAAGGAGAGAAGAAGGAATTATCTTATTTTTAAGAAAACTTCCTGATGAAGATTGTGTGATCAGACTTTCAACTAAAAAATGAAAAAATAGAATCAGAACTTTGCATGCCATGACCGTAATCTGTCAAACTCTAACCAATAGTAATCAAGGTGCAGTGAGCCGGTGTAAGTCTAGTCACACACACATGTATTGTCTGCAAAACAACAACCGTCACATTCGAACAAGACGACGAAGATCATATCTCTCACGGCCGTGTTGAAATATTAAACATATTTTTAAGGTATTCTTATCACAGAAACCCCGCAAGATCTCAGCAAGTTAAACGCTTTGGAACAAGGAGTCGAAACGAGATGACGTTCGTATGCATTTCTAGTTGTCAGTTTTCTCTCTGAGTTACGATACGATATCAGTGACTTTGGTCTTCTTCAGATCTTATGAGTGCTATATTAAAACAAAACAGTTTCCATTAGTCAACCTCTGTATTAATCTTATAAAGCTGTTTGTTCTCATGTTCTCCATCCTCGGAAACCCAGGGCGTCGGGAAGGGAAGACGAACAGAGAAGAACCGAGGATGCATGTTTTCAAGAGACTAATGTTTTTCAAATTTCACCCGTTGTCATCTCTTGAGCAACGATGTAACTTGCTTTTTTTTAAAAATTTTGCCATCACATGTTTCAAACGATACTGGAATTGGCGTGCAGGTTCAAAATCCGTACAAGTATACTACCAACTAGGACCGAACCATTAAACCGCCGAGCTAGATCGCAAAACATATTTTCGCTGTTTTAAAACAATAATTATTTTCAAAATCTTTAAAAATACTGTCGACTTTGCTGCAATAACAAATCTCATATCATCTCTGGGACACGCTTAAGCATGCATCCGCACTGCCAGAGCGTGCACACACACGTTTCCGACCGTGTGGGTGAAATTGCAAAATAGCGTGCATTGACACGCTGAGAAATTCCTTTGACGCGACGATGCACGCTTGAACGTGCCAGCACACGCTCTCAACAGAACAAGCGTGTCATTGCACGCTTGAAACAGAAACGGGTACCAACATCATGCACATAGCCGTAAGCGACCATGTTTGGTAAGCGACCAGCTCCGTTAGTGACCACTTTTTCGAACTACCAAATGGGATTTTCCTTAAGTTTGTTTTTAAGCTGTCTTAAGCAATCAGTCAGAACAACCTCTTAAAAATATCAGTCAACACCTCATTAAATTAAAATTTCACTGCATTTTATGATTTATTTAATATATATTATTACTGATCAAGGAAAATGTTACTTACATTGAGGATCACTTTTCAGGTACACCTTCACCACACTCTTGTTTGATACAAGAAGCTTGTCAACCTGTATGATTGCACAGAACACATGAACATAATCTGTTATTTAAAATTAACAAAATTATGGGGTATTCTTCTAATAATATTTTATAATGCTAATAGTAATACTAAAAAATACAATTTTAAAAAAAACATTTTACAGTACTTCCACAGCACTATATTTAGATGAGGTAAAATATTTCAAACGAACAAGTTTGTATTTAAAAAAACATTACTCCAAGTCAAACATTGTTAGTAATATTCTGTTAATGACTCTAGGGTTAAACAGAAGGAATCATGAGGGAAAATGCTTACAGGTAACTCTTTTTCACATAATTTTAAATTATTTGATCTCCCTCCCCCTCAAAAAAAGAAGTTTGGTTCCTCTGAAGTACAACTCCATCAACAGGAACCACTGGGGGGGAAAGTGTTACAAAGTTATGTCTGGTCAAGATTTATGCTCATTACTCTTTTAGGTTACATGTAGGGGTACGAGATACCAACCACTCGACAGCTGTGTTGGAGACAGCTGGTAAAATTATCCAGAACAAGAGCAGTAATACAGTAATTGGGGATGCAAGTCCTGAGCGTTTCTATCTCTACTTTATTTACCTCGCCCTTTTCCAGATAGCTTGTGCGGAACTCTTGCCAATTTATTTCCCTGGACTGTTGACCTGAACTGAGTAACATCCAAGCTGCTCCTACCGAGACACCGATGGCCAACCATAGCTGGTTCTGTGGGTTTTCCAACCAGTACTGCCACCACTCCTTTCCTCCTTTCTTACCCCCACCCCCACCAGAACTGCCACCAGGTGAACCAGATGGTTTACCAGGCCCACTGCTGCCACCACCTTGAGCGTTGGAGCTTGACTCTGAATGGCGTAACAAATCGGAGAAGAATTTATATATTAAACACTACTATAATTACATTCTTGTTTAAAGCTCTTTTTCTGCAGGGTTTACACTCTTTTGATAAATCAGGGTAAATCATATGTTTTTCATTGTAAGATTGGTTGTGAGGCTGACATTTTGCATGTTAGCACATTGTCCTGAAGAGTAGAGTAGACTCTCTGCTTTGTGTCACATTTTATAAAAATTGCTGTGAATGTCTTTATAGACTGCCAGTGATATAACACCCCATACGTTGTAGAGCATCCGAGAAGCATCAATCCACTAGATTCAATTTTTTCTCACAGCTCATTTCATAGTTAGTAACACAGTTGTACAATATGGCAATGTGGCACTCTTGGTGCCAACCTACAACTTACTCATAATGGAACTACAACTAGGTACATATTGTACAAGACCGCAAGCCAGCTTCAAAAAATTCTAGCACAAGACAGAAAGTTATTTAATTTTATGCAACTGGTTTCTTCCCTTGATCAATAAGAAACTGGAACACTAGATCTCAAACATGCTTTTAGAGTATGTACAGTTACTATTTATCATTAGAACATAGATGGCAATTTTTGCATGCTTTATGTATGGCATGAGCAGGCATCTATAACTCAATACATGTAGATGCACACCTGTGAGTCTTTTAAATCACAACACACAAGATTAAAAAAAATGGTTTTAAAAAAATTTAAGGCATTTCAAGTAGAAGACGAAATATTAATTGAAGGCGACGAACAGGAATTGGAAAGAAAACTACTAAATTTCAGTATAGATATGGGTTCCCTTTTCCAAAACAATCCAGTCAGTAAACAGCGGTTTGTAACCCTGAATTCACAGAAATGGACAAAATATTGCATATTAAACCAAAATGCAAAAAAAAGAAAAAATACTAAGTGGCAAAGTTCTAAATGAAATGGTCTACACTTAAGCAGTGCAACTATCGAGTTATGGATGCACTTGGGAAGTTGGGAGAGCACTCAAGAACCTAGAGAAGCACTCAGCTTTGCCTTGTGCCACTCAGACACTTCTCTCGTGCTCTCCCAACGTCCCGCGTGCATCTATAACTTGATGCATGCATGCAAAGCATGGATTAAATTTATTTAATTTTTGACAGGGTGTATCAAAAAATTGAAATTGTGCCATCTCATTGACGCAAGTTGTGTGGCAAAAGAGGTCAATTGTGCAAAGTTGTGTATTTTCGTTTTTACTAATTTTGTTGTTTAAGAGGTGCAAGGTGTTTTTTTAGGTTATCTAATATTTAATATTACTGATGATAAAAGAGCATAAAAACAGTTGATAGAGACCCTAACACTTGATTGTGTTAAATAAATTTTAATTTCAATTATTAATTTCAAATCATTTGAAGTTTACAACATTTTCAATTAATAGAAACTGAAAACGGAAACTTTTATCTTCCCCAGCTGTGCGACCTTTTCATTGATTGTGTGACTAGATGCAGTTGGAGACTAATTGTGCAAAACTGTACAAGGGCACAATGCCAGAAGCCCTGATTAATCTTTTCCTTTTTACATGTAAGAGCACCGTACACTTCTCAATGTACTGTAAACGAAATTTTAATAATTTATTTCAGTAACTTAATCTGAACTTACAAATTATTCTTCATGTATTTTCAGTGAAACTTTGCAAACCACTAAAATAAGAACCTACCAGTTTTCTCTGCCTTTGGAGACTTCCTTGAAGCACCCGGATAAAACTTCTCAAATCCTGTACATACAGTATAAAAAAATTTTAATATTAATGTTATAAATCCACAGACAACCATCACAAAAAAATGGTAGTGCAAGTAATATAAAACTCTTCAACCAATTACATTATCAGAAAATGGTGAGAGGAATGGCAATAGTACTACTTTATGGTTTTGTGGCAGAGGCAGTCAGAAATAAACAATAAAATTATAAAATAAAAAATATTTGTGTTACTGAAAACTACACAGTCACATGTACATTATTGTTCATCCCTTGGGAATCCACCGATCAGTGAAAGGAATAGTACATAAGTAAAAACTTATATAGTAAATTTTACATGAAAAGATTAATTAAAAATAAAATTATGTGCTTTACAATGTATATCGGTATACTGTATAAGAAAACAATTTACATGTACTAACAATAATTATACAAAAGTTAGAAAAATATGATATAAAACGGTATAAAAGTTATAATATAGTACTGTAGATAGCTTCAACAAACGGAGGCATTGCAAAATAAGAGTCTTTAAGTGTTTCTTAAAAGTCTCTAAGCCAGTAATGTTTCCTAG
>JAOBYF010018680.1:0-13224 GCA_025403605.1 Parazoanthus darwini
ATCTTTGACAATATATGTAAAAAAGGTCATGTCAGCAAGGCTTATTTTTACCTTGCCTTACCCCCCCCCCCCCTCTCTCTCTCTCTCTCTCTCTCTCTCTCTCTGTGTTTGTGTGTGTCTGTCTCTGCCTGTCTCTGTCTTTCTCTCTCTCTAGATCTCTGCCTATGTCTCTGTCTCTGTCTCTGTCTCCGTTTCTGTTTCTGTAACTATCTCTGTCTCTGCCTGTCTCTGTCTGTCAATTTCTGTCTGTCTGTCTGTCTGTCTGCCTGCCTGTCTGCCTGTCTGCCTGTCTGCCTGTCTGTCTTTCTCTCCGTCTTTTTTTCTCTGAACTATCTCTGTCTCTGCCTGTTTGTCAGTCTCTGCCTCTCTGCCTGTCTCTGTCTTTCGGGCTAAGTGTGCATAGAAGGAAAAAAAAGCACTGATCGTCCTCTTCGATAACGAAGGACTACAATGATGAAGCCCGTCTCTGTCTGTCTGTCTGTCTGTCTGTCTGTCTGTCTCTATATGAAGTGAGGTCGTACAAGATTTTAAATAAACTTGGTTGGGATAATCTTGAAATGAAAAGAAACAAACAAAAACGTACATTAATGTACAACATTGTGAAGGGTAATGCTCAAAATTCGTTAAAGCCTAGTTCACACTTGTGAAATAAAATAAGCATAAGGTAAGCACAACATAAGGATGAAATAGTTAGTGTGAACAGACGTGAAATAGCATAAGCATGAAATAAACACAGTCGCAAGAAAACAAAACGTACCGTCCTTCTTGCGCTTTTTTTGTGCTTGTTTCATGCTTATTGTATAATGTGAACAAGTTCGACATCGACATAAAATACGCACTAGAAGACGCTTGTGCTTATTTAATAATAGTTCACACTACTTATATTATTTTTATGTTATGCTTATCTTATGCTTATGCTATTTTTATTTCACAAGTGTGAACTAGGTTGTAGTATTTCATTTTTTTCTGTAATGTTTTGTCTAATATTATACAAATGTTGTAAAACTGCAAAATTTAATTTTTAAAAATAAATAAATAAATAAAAACATAAAAGTAAAAAATATAAACATAAAAATTAAAAAATTAAAAATATAGACGCAATCCATAGGGATGTACAGAAGCATCGGACATACTTGGTGACTAGAGCTCATGCAATGCAATTTTGGTGTCGTGGTTCAGTTCTTGTTTAAAGCTTTTTTTTTTTGTTTCTCTTACACTTGTTTCTGGCTGCATCGTAGCGTCTTCGCCAAATATTGCTAACTTCCCATTGCCATATTAGCTACGCAATAAGAAGTTGTTAAATTAAAGATTCAAATATGTAGAAGCTTATGTTTCTGGCAATGGTTACATAAACCAAAACATGCACAGGTCTCAAAGATCCCATGTCTGCGATAACTGGTATGTTCAAAACTGTTTTGCTGAGACTGGACACAGTTTGTCCTTTGAAGCTGTAAGGACCTGTAGGTCAATTCCCACAATAGGTGTTGGAATAATTTGGTTAAAACTGAGTTGTAATTGGTCAAAATGGAAAAGAATTCACGAAATCAAGAGCAATAAATGGTAACTTGGAAGAAGTCGTACACCAATCATACAGCCATTTCCACAATATTTAATATCGCACCTGTAACTATTGTGTCTGGGCAACGAGTGTCGCACTGGGAGTCCCCTTTTCTCCCACTTGGGATCTCATCAAGACAGTAGCACTTATCACCACTTGTCCCAAATTGGTTTGTACGTTCTCCACAGAACTTGGCGCATTCCTTGTTACTGTTATAACTGTCAGTCCTTTCCTTAGAGAATGTCGGTGGCATTTCGTAGCACCCCACATATGAATCATCAAGTTGTCCTTCGATGGAATCTGCGCCAAGAGACAATTCACGGAGTAGTTTATGTTCTGTCTCTAATACTCCATTCATACCAATCACTAAACATGATTATTTAAAACTTGTTCGGCTGAAATATGTTGCCGTGGTACTGTTGCGTGTTCTTAGGTGCTCACACGTTGTATAAAAAGCACTTGAACGTTGTAACAATGCAAAGATTTTAAGCCGTTCTGTGTTTTAAAACTGTCAAGTTATTTTTCAATCATGATTATTTGAAACCTGTTCAGCGAGTAGTGTGAAAACGGCATAAATATACAATTAAAAACGTGTTATATAGTAGAATCATTTGTATAATACATTATTGTTGCCAGCGGGTTTTTTGTGTACGTACGAGCCGAAAATAATATCAGCTGGTTTAATAGACAATTAGAATTATGTATGATAATAAGAGCGTTTCCATCTTCGTATCATTTAGTAAAAACGTATTTGTTTAACTTAGTAAACCTAAACAGAAATTCACAGAAGATCAGTTTCTCATCAAAGGAAGTACATTTAGTATCAAAAAGACTGCTACGAGTTCAGAACAAACAATCGAGCTTTCTTTATTTTAACAGGTAGATATTGTAAACCTGTAGCGCACTTCCTCGCGAAAAAACCCATATGCAAGTTTAGTATCACCTATGTTATAAAAGAAGAAATCCATCTACTCTTTAAGTCGATCATGTATGTATGCTGACTTCCGACAAATGTTTTTGAAAAACCTAACTGGCATTCTAGAAATCTACCAGATGATCAAACAAACTTTATTTCACATCAAAAAACACAAAATACAACAGTTATCAAAGCCCTTTAAATGCACAAGTGCTTCTCAAAAAGAAAAACCAGTAGACTAGTGGAATTATGACCAAGTATTAAACGGTATAAACAATTTAAACTGATATCTTATAGTTAAAGTTCCTGTGGTTCAGTATTTGTTTTATCAAAACATACAAGTTAATTTTATTTTTGTATACATGTAGGTAGTGGCCTTGGTTTGGAGAGACCCACATCAATGAGTCCGTCCCCGGAGTAAAAAATCGCTGTAAAAAACTGTTTCTATGTAGTGCTGACGGCCTCAAATAGAAGCGAAAACAGCCGTCCATTGCTGCCACTTCCGTGATAGCTTTACTGCGCATGCGCAATTTTTTGGTCTTACATATGCTTATTCAGCATTTTGCCTTTGTTACTGTGATGTACTTTTGTTTTACTTCCTGTTTTATGTAAAGTTAACTCTTTAGAGTTTGAGCACTCTGGACATACAGAAACTCAGGTTTAAAATACTTTTCGGAGCTGTACTGATTAATGAGACCTCAGAACAGAAATGATATATACACATATACATGAATTTATTATTCCTCACCGGAAACGCTTCAAATCTAAAATAGTTACAACTGTTATACTGTAAAGCTTAGTTGCTGCAGTTGTGCGCTCGGTGGCGAACATCAGACCAAAATATAAGAGTTGGGAGTGGTACTCAAGGGGCTTGAAATTAGTTCTCATGCTAGCATTTGGCGGAAGCTGGGAACTTTTGTCTAAAAACAATGATTAGTTTCCACGGTATATAGAGATAGGAATGGCTCATCATGTAATCATTGTTAGTCGTTAAGTACTGGAAGTGTTGTGTTGAAATACAGTAAATAAGACTACTGTTGTTTGAGAGTCTTTGAAAATAATTAAAAAGGTTATTTGGCGTGTTATACAGTGTGCCTACTTTCATCGGATTTGAGACGTAAAAGTCCCTTTAAGGCCTTCCCGATTACAAAAAAAGCCCTCCCCGAATATAAGCATATTAAAAAGTGGTCTGAAAGTCCATCGCCCTTCACTCAAAATTTTGCTGTGTTTCGCCACGGTTTTCTCACGCAATGTGTTGGTATCCTGAAACGCTTTTTGGGAATGTTAAAGTATTACAACAAAGAACAATGACGTTGGTCGTGACTGGAAACCATTTCAAGGCACAACAGCGTTCAAAGCATTGTATTTTGTTCCAAACAACCCGCTCTCTTTCATGCACGAGTCCCAACATAGTTCCGGTGAAAACATACTAAACACATATCTTCTTTTTAAAGTCCGAGCAGTATAACATGCAACACAACTACTGGCTCCCGTCCAAAATGAAAAACAACGGCGACGGCATAGGTCTGTCTTGATCAGTTTGTCCACAAGTCGAAATCGTCCCAGTCGGCTCACTGACCACGATTTTAAACGTTTCAAAGGACAACAGTGTGAATCACTGTATGTACAACCTGCTTACTTTCATGCATAAATCCCGATAGAGTATCGGGACGACCCGATAGAAGGTGTTAATCGTCGATCGGGACTCCATTGTTGTCCCGACCCGATCCCGACATCCCGAGTCCCGAAGCGATCGGGATCTGGTATGAATCCCGAGGACGGTACTGTACCTATGTTTCCCTAAAATGGTACTGTAAATAAAATTATATAAGGCTAACTCTTACATCAGGTCCTCTGGCACCTGCTACTCCAGCTTCTCCTACAGCACCCTGTTAACAAATATCATAAATTAAAGTATTTTCACTCTACTATTAAACTCAATTTAACATCTAACAGCAGCAACATATTAAATAATTGTTTGTGAGATAGAGCAATTGCTCATCATGAACCTACTCTGAACTCTCTAAGAAATACACACATGCATGCATAAAGCATAGAGGTCACCCACCCACCCACTTCAGAAATACATGTATATGTATTTTTCCAAAGCCTGCTTATATATATTAGTTAAGGATACACACGACAAAATATCCCCCCAAATTATCATTTTTGAGAAACTGGGTAAGAAAACAGGCTAGATTTTTATCTTTTATCTCTCGAAAACTCCAAGTCGACATCTTTTTTAGATTTTGAGATACAAATCTAAAAGTATTTAAGGCTTTCAACTTGAGGCATCAGGTTAATCACAGCACCCTTAAAAAAGGTGCAAGTTTGAGAAGTGACGTTACAGGATGACTGGAAGTTTTAAATATAATATTCAAAACAGTATATAAATATTTTTAGATAGTGCAAACTTTTATTTTTGTAATCGGGCTGTAATTGCCATTTCTTTAACGAAAGTGCAAAGAAGCAGCTGGCCGACAACGATCGCAGCTCGTACTATAATCAAGATTTACAGTGGCCCAGTGATTATATAAGAAACGAAAAACAGAAAGGGAAGGATGTCGTTGCTCATGCAATAAAGTTGACGAAATCTCTTGGTCAAGATGCAGCTGGTGTGGCCGAAACTCAGAGTTTCATTGACCGCTTTGACGAAGTAGAGCAAGATCGCGTCGCTGAGCTTGTAAAGTAAATGAACTGACAATATTCCACCTGACTTGTTAGAAAGCGGAAACATGACGGAATGCAGCTGTATGTAAGAAGTGTGGTTGGGAATCGAAACTACTTGGATCACACTTGCAGGCGGCTGGTGCTGCCTGTACGTGACCCGCTTACAAATGGCACTGTGCTTTTGTCGAATAAATTAAAAGTATCGTGATCACTGGCGCCACTCAATGGAGGTTTGTTTCACCAGATATAAAAAGTTTCGTTTGAGTAAAACGAACAAGTACGGTGAACGGTAGTTGATATTTTGTAACTTTAAATCCCAGTCATGTAAGTTAATATTATATATATCTTACCAAGAGCGCATACCTCCATCCACAATAATGGACATAACGTATCCGTCCTGGGGGCATCTCTTGTCCTAGGCGGATAGCAATACTTTGTTCAAGGCCCTCGACGAACTGTTCTCCGTCATAACTATAACACATAAATGTTATTATTGTCGGAAAAAGCCGAAAATCTAGCTTGAGTCCACTAAAGTTAAGGTTGGTCAACCAATAAACTGATAAATCAAACATATCCATAACCAGCAATTTCGCGTTCTTCGTTCTCTTTCTTTCCCGTATCGTCTTCCCGTTTTCTTCCTCCACTTTCGCTTTCATCATTTTTCGTTAAATCAAAAGTAGTCAAATTTATGCTTGGCTTATAAAACAGTTTGCACTCGGTCGGTCGCGGAAGTTCTTCGCGAAAGCTGTTTGCTATGGTATTTTTAAACTTTGCCCGGACTCTGTTTGCAAGAGTTGACAAATTATGAAAAGACACCGGTTTCATATTGCTGATTAACTGTGAATTCTTGACAACTAAAAGCAAACACAGAAGGGAACATACGAAAACAAAACTCTCTTTTTTGTCGAAAGATTTTCGAGCATTTTTAGAACCTTTAAGAAGTCTATTCTCCTCGGATATTCTATCGATTTCGTCAAAATTTGGACAGCCGCTTGATGGCGCTCTCAACCGCAATAACATGCCTCAGAATTTTTTTATTCTCTCTGGTTTGGAAGTTATTATCAAGTTACTATAAAGAGCAGCCATAAATTGAAAGGTGCAACTTCAAAAACCTATAGAAAAATAACAGAACGCTTAAAAAGAAATCGAGAGACGTTTATGCCATTCAATATGTGCAGAATCGAATGCACGACAAATTAAACATGTGTAATTGAAGGTGCTGGAAAATAAACATGAGAGAAAAAACATGTCATTTTAGATAAAAATAGTTCTAATTCAAATTCTAACCAAATCTTTCAGGTTTGTTTCTTTTGGACATAAACTTGTCACCATATGACCATAAAGTCCCACATTAAAGCCCTGGGCTTTAATAAATTCTAAGTGCTTTGATAGATAAACAGATATAGATTCTTTATTTATACACGACAAAACTCATCACTCCATCAGGATTTATCTAAATTTCCTTAACCCAGTAACCTGGTTATATTAACAGTATATAACGTATGATGCCATGAGTAAACTATCTATTAGAAAAAGTAAACTTCAAGCATATTATATTTTAAAAAACGAAACCTGCTTTCCACGTGTGCCGTGTTACTGTGGAATATATTAATTGAAGAAGTCAGTGAAGCCAGCTGGAATATTTGCTCAGAGTATTTGCTTGCCGCAACCAGACCGGGAGACCATTAAATAAGACTGCACCACTTTAGCCGGCTAAAGCTATCTTTTCGGTAGTTGGTGCGTGGTTTAGGAATGGTTAGAACGCAGGTATCCAGGAGCGAGGCTATGGAGGGATTTATAGACCATAACAGCTGTTTTAATCTTGATTTTGATCTGGATTTCGAGTTTCTTCAAGCCAAAATTTTGAATGAGAGGGTCGGCACTAGTGTCAAAGCTGGAGAAACTGAAAACTCTCGCCGCATGATTTTTCAATTATCGAAGTTTATTGGAACTTTAAGCCTGTGCATGGTTAGAAGATCGATCGCCTAAAGGTTTTACATAGCCATTTCGTTGCAGACATTTTCTCACTTTTTTTTCGTTGCAGACATTTTCTCATTTATATTGTATATTGATTTTGGTTTGGAAGATCTTGTTTTGTGTTTTTCGATGTGCGGTTAGTCAATTAGGTCACCGAGTTTTGTGTAGTATTGTGCAGTCATTGATAATGGACCGGTCTGGGTGCGGTTGTGTAGAGCAGTTTTCATTCGCATCGCAACACATATCAAGATATTCATGCTTTAAAGAGTTAGCACAATTTGACACAGTTTATTAAAACCATACCGATTGCCTTCAATGTTGTTTGTGCATCAAATTTGTAACAACAATTTAAACACATACCACAGTAACTAGTCGGTTCTTCCGACAGTTCTTCATGTTCTCCATACATTTCCTACAAACGTTCAAGGGGTTTCCAGTCATGCACTAGTGACTACTCGGGAGAACGAGTATAGTAGAATAGTCTTTGGAAGTCTTAGAAAACAGATGTTTTGCTCTTTGCCGGGCATTCTAGATTGTTTTTGAAAAGCAGAATGGCAATTCGATTTTCTTAGTCCGGCAATTTACATCGAATTCCAAAAATTGACCGAGACCCCTGAAGTGCCCCTTAAAGTACGTTTTGATTTTTTGAGTCTATCACTGATTTATTATCTGTTATTCACCAGCACCATTTTCAGGATATTCAAAGGCGTCTTGGACATTCTCTTCTAATGATGACCCAAAACACTCAGGAAAATTTCAACAAAATCTAACTGGAGTCTTGCAACAAAATGTTACTGGAAAAGTACTGCATCCTGTTCCTCCTTTTGGTGATTCTAACACAACTTCCGGTGTTTTCAAAGAGAAGTTCAACAAAGAAATGACATTTTTATTCTCATTTCTAGATCAACAAAAGCAATGCCACATTTTAAATAAAGTGGCAAGAAAGGTGTCTTGTAATATTTCCATTACTACTAAAATTGCTTCCAACTTCACAGTACTTTGGAAAGGTACACACTGTCCCTCAAAACCTGTAAGCAAGCCATGCAGTGTTGATAACAAGCTGAAACTTGAAGTGCGCAAGACTTACCTCGAGCGACTTGCAAAGCTATTCATTTCACTACCTCTACCATTCAAATGCCTAATAGTATTGCTTCAGATTCAAATTACGACACATCACCGCAGCAACACAGTAACAATTTAAGAATGACATTACGTCAAGCTGAACAAGAAACGGAAAAACTGTTTGGAAGTGTCAAATTGGACTCAAAATGTTCAACAGTAACAGTAAAAAAGAAAAATCCTCAATGGCAAGCAGCTTTTGTTAACATAACTGTTCAGCTCCGCAACACAACTCAGGTACAATGGATAAGATATTTTGAGAAGGAATCAACTCAAATTTTCTTTGAATATATGACAAAGAAGCAACATTCATCTAATTCTGACAGATCGATACATGCAATTTTTTTCAGCAAGAGAAAAGGTGCTTCAAACTCATTTAAAAAAGGAAGCATTAGAACGGATGTGCGGAAAGTCACAAAGATTAAAAATGGAACGTTTTCACTGCGTTTTGGAATAAAGGTGAGGTCAACAAGTGGAGAGTACAAGAACTGGGGTAATGGCAAAGATATTGCTCGTTCACTGAGAAGTCTTAAGACAAGGAATAGGCGTTTAAAAGCCAACATTTTAAAAATAAGAAAACTAAAAAG
Source organism: Parazoanthus darwini (assembly GCA_025403605.1). Classification (NCBI taxonomy): domain Eukaryota; kingdom Metazoa; phylum Cnidaria; class Anthozoa; order Zoantharia; family Parazoanthidae; genus Parazoanthus; species Parazoanthus darwini. The sequence continues at coordinate 8,828 of JAOBYF010018680.1, forward strand.
GAAACCTCCAAGTAAAACTGAAATTTTAAGCGAAAGAGGTGAGCCATTTTTAACAAAGGAAATTACACTTGCATCGACACTATTTCCAATGTACCTCAAGAACTACTACATAAGAATAAAGTTCAGACATAAATGTTACGTTATGTGGATGATCGGCGAGACTTTAAAAAGGAAAATAAACACGATCGAACAACTTTATTACAATTTAAAACGTCTCTCTAAGAAGAACTTTTGTTCACGAGCTACACGGCCTGGACCAACAGGTAAAAACAACGTGACAGCTTTGATAGCAGACACAATAGATCCGCGTATCACTACTGGTCAGCCAACTCCTGACCTGATCCCTCCACGTGCAGACAAAGCCACCCCGGAAGATGGTGATGGGCAAGTATCAGCAAGTACCGAAAAGGAAATAAATGCATTAGAAATCGCACTCTTTACATTGCTAGCATTCATGTGTGTTGCAATTCTGGCATTTACCATTAATTGTATTATATTTGCTATGAAGAGTCGATCGTATGCCAACAACGGAGCTAATGCAACAACAGCATTAAATAACACAGTTCTTGCAAGGGCGGTGTTTTCCAGGGTGTCGACAAGTGTGCCAAACAACAACGGTCATTTTGACACTTTAAATCATCGTACACAGAGTCAGAACGTTTCTAATCCAGTCTGGGCATGTTGTTTAAAACATCCACAAGATGCAAGTCCGGCCACAAGCAACAGGTCAACACCACAACAACTTTTAAATGTTCCACGACAAGAAATAAGAGGTGAAATACCTTTACAGAATGACAGTTGTGAAGATACCACAATTTCGTGTTCAAGGACTAGAACTTTGCAACCAGTAAAGGGTGACTGTGAAGAACTTCAAACTGCAACTCGTTCACAGCTTAGGTGTACTGCTGTGTAATTAAGAAACGCTTACCCAAAATCAAAGAATCGGCAGTGCTACATGCGCTACAAGAATTAGTAATACAATTCAAAAGTTGTTTTTAAAAACTGTCCAAAATTGAGATTTTTTCAAAAGCTAATGATTTTGATAACTGTGAACCATTACGTGTCCTTTAATTAATGACTTGTAGTAACCTTGTTTATGCATATATATTCTATAAAAAGCATATTTTTAATCCACGTACATTGTTGAAGGGAGCACGATAAATGTGCAGCTAGTGCCATACCTAGCATCAACTGTGAAGATAATTCTCACTTATCATATACTGCCACTCGAGGCTTGCCGCCGCAGAAGAAGTTATAAATTTAACAGTAGATCTCAATAGCCAGAAGTGTATACATGCACATGTTCACTGTAGTAAAATGCAAAGTTTGCATGAGAAAAGGAAAGCTGTTTAATAGTTGACTGTTTCTAAGAGGTTTCTAAGTTTTAGTTACAGTCTTTAACTTGTACAAGTACTGATACAAAATGTGGTAAATTGTTTGTAGCCAACAGCATAAAATGAGTTTATTACTATTACTATTAGGCTGGTACAGCTGTTCAAAACATCTATATGTGTGTATGTGCGTGTATTTATATTTATATATTTAAGTGTATATGTAACTTTATTACATATGTAGTAATAGCTGTTTGCTCTGCTTTTATTTTATGCTAACACAAACTCACTCCTGTACCATATAGTCACCATATAGTCACGTAAATAGTTCCATTTTCAATTTCATAGATATCATTTGAAAAACAACTTTTTCTCATTATATTTAGTTTCTCTTGTCTGAGTTATTTTGGGACAATCATAGATAGACTTCCAGTCTATTTCAATTTTATCTTGGAGTTTTTTGCCTCTTGAACCATTTTCTCAGGTTCTGTGGATGGACTTTGTCTGTTTTCTCTCAATTTTAAATACGAGATTTGCATAAAAAACTTTCCTTTATCCAGCTCTATTTCTTTGTGCGCATTTCGATATTTATAATAAGAAGGTATTCCAGAAATAATGCAACTTAATGTTACGAAGTGCTAATCTCGTCCCCAGATTCCAATTTTCCGTAGAGGTGGTTAAAGACAAAAAGCTATAGTCGATAAAGTTCAATAAAGTTGTTCCTTTTTGCGACCAAGTTTTTTTGAAAAACTGGTTGTTTGTTGATTTGAATACCGGAATTATTCCAAATTGGATGGAGTCTTATATTACGCATTCTCTTTGCTTACGAAGCCAGGCATCCATATTTTTAGCTTTCATGCATTTATAGCTATGGTTTAATTGTCAAAATGTTTATGAAGCCAGCTTACTTTAAGCGATTTGTTGAATGTAAAGATGTCTAACGTTTTAAGGCCTCGTTTATAAAAAATCATACCTTTCTGTTCTTTTAATTTAATTTAATCTAGTCCTTTTACGTCCCGCAGAAAATAATGGAACAAATTGTTCACTTCTATAATTGTGTCTCTGTACGTTGATAGTGATGAAAATACATACACAATTTGGGAAGCAGCTTGGTATTTTAAAACTGCAATCTTTCCGATTACAGCCAACCTGCCTAACTGCGAGATGCTGTAACTTTTCATATTTTCCACCTTTTCGCGGTAGATTATCGAAATAATATTTTTGTTTTTAGCTGAAAACAAGACTTCATCAAATTACCACTAAACGTTTTTCTCTGGAAACGTTAAGTTAGTAGTATTATTTTTCAATCCACCTATCCACATTGCTTCAGTCTTATTATTGTTAACTTCTAAACCCGAAACCTTGGCGAAAAAAGCTAAAATAGAAAGGACATATTTCAGTGACTGTTGACTTTCATCTAAGATAAAGGCCAAACCATTTGCATATTGGCTGATTTTACACTCGTCATTTTCCTACTAGAGTATTTTTTTTTATGTTTTTCTCGTATCGTAGCATCGTTATCAGGACTTCGATGCGTTTTATAAAAAGGTATGGGGCGATTGGACAACCCTGTCTAAACCCTCTTTTCAAGTTAAGAAAAAAAACCCCAGAAGACTAGCTTAATAAATAATGAAACTATTAGAACCTGTGTAAAGTAACTTATCCGGCGCTACCTCGGTATAAGAGCTCAGGACTGACGTCACCCTGCCTGATTATGTCAGACTGAGTTAACCAGTGATGAAGAGCGATGAATCGCCACCGAAATTTTGATAATTCCGTAGATTGACAAATTTGCTTTAGTTATGGGAGATAAATTAGACATTTAGGACAATATACCTGACGCTTATCAGACGTCGTGCGCGTTAATGACGTCATTCACCTCCATAACTGGAGTAAAGTTTACGGCGTGTAAGTATGCCATCCTCGACGGTGGAACAAGCAATCATTGCTCGCATTGTGACATCATTTGTGCACCTCTCAGGGAACCCTATGACGTCAGTTTTAAGGTTCTTACGCCGAGATAAACCTGCCATGACGCTCTCTCCAGACGTTCTCTCCATATTATTTTGATTTACTTCTATTTTTATTCAAAACAAAGTTGAAGTTTAGACATAAATACCTTTTCTTGAGTCAAAGGAGACTGTTTTTAAGGAGGGAGTGGCAGTTTCACAGCTCCAACAAGGGATGGATACATTTGTAGCTTTGAGAAAAAGGTTTTGAGTCTAGTCTGAAGTAGTGTTGGCCAAGAAAAGCCAGCCCTGATTGTCGATGGTGTTGAAGCAGATTATTGTACTCTCCTTTGTTGAGAAGGGCTGGGCCGGTTGGCAACAAACGGGGCTATTCTACACTGAGTCCTTGCTGGAGGGAAAAGAATGGCCGTATCTTCCAATTTGGAGCTACTCGATACAGGTGTTGGGCCTCCAGTTTCCTCGCCCAACTCACCAAGCTGAAAGGGGGAAACGAAAAATCCCTCATTTGAGACTATTCCTGTCCGAAAGCATCTGTCGCTTCTGCTTTTGGGTCTACAGATCTACCTAGAAAAGTTCAGTTGATTCAGGCTATTTTCAAATGGAGGCACTATTGCCATATGCCGTACACAAGTCGATCTACCTTAGACTGGGAGGAGTCCTTTCAACTTACTGACGTAGAGGTTGTCGCTGTTGCCGGTTATCCATGAGTAACTAACTTTACCTGATTTGTGTTTCCGTGCTTGCAAAAGGACTTTATTGCAAAATCGCCTGCCATTAGCTCCCGTCAGGCGTCCGTGACGAGACCAACGAACGTCTGTTTACACGCCGTATGTTGCAGACGCCCTCCCCCCCAAGCATGAGTAAGAGGCGGGCCTGTCTTTATTGTTAGATCGTCTTGTTTTCTCAAAAGAGATCTGCCGCACCAGACTTTGTGATAATCATTCCACCAGACCAGCTGTTGTTGTACTGCCTGGTCTAGGAGCAGATCTTTTCGTAGCCCTATTTGTTTCAAAACTAGCCGGGTTGTTTGGCATTGGAACATGCTGAAGTATAATATATATAACATTCTTGTGAGCTATGAACACATGGTACACCG
>JAOBYF010018790.1:0-13223 GCA_025403605.1 Parazoanthus darwini
CCAGGTCGCAAGTCTTGTAAACCTCAGGTGGAATGTTATCCGGGCCAGCACTTTTGCCCAGTTTGAGAGTTGCTTTGACTTGGTTGTACTCCTCCTTAGTAAAAGGGCCATCGTCAATGTCCAGATCACATAGAACCTTGGGTATGTCTTGATCATTGTCTGCTGTGTCTTGCGAGCCACCTAACAGTTTCTTGAAATGATTGTACCAGTTAGTGACCCGTTCTTCTGGACCAGATCCAGCTATTTGACCTCTTGGAGATTTCCTACGACCACTGATTTCATTTACGACCTTCCATGCTTCGCTGTACTGCCCACTTAAGTGCGCCTGTTCTATTCTCGTAGCTTTCTCTTCAAGATCATCTGCCATAAGCTGGTCATATGCGCTGTAGAGGGATTTTCTTGCTTCGTCCACAGTCTGACTTATGTTCATGGGATCCCTTTCATGTACTGGTGCTACTGCTGCCTGTGCCTGATTTAGTTTCTCCCTAGCTCTCACAATCATAGGGTGTCTTGATCTCAATGGTTTCCGAGAGATGGTCTTCCTAGGAACGTACTTCTCGGTGGCTTTTTTGTTGGCAGCTATAAATGCCTGATATCGTTCAGTTGGATCTCTGCAATCTTCTTCCTCCAAGATCTGGAAACGGTTTCTGATTTCAATGGTGTATTGCGCCTGAAGATCTTGCCTAGCTGCAAACAGCTTCCAGTCATAGTGTGGTCGCTTTTCCTTTCGCTTAGGTACCCTTAGACTCAAGCGAACCTTCATGCTCACCACTCGATGGTCTGATCCCAAGCTCGAGAACGTGCTATATACTTCTGAATTCAGAACACTGTTTCGCCATTTCTTTCTGACTAATATATAGTCCAGCTGTCGTTTAGCCTTAGTACTGCGGTCCTGGAAGGTCCAACGTTTCCCGAGACGTTTCTTAAAGCAGGTATTGACTGCCAACAGGTTTTTCTCTATCAAAAGTTCAGCGAGATATTCACCGTTTCTATTTGTTGACTCATGGAACGGGTATCGGGTATCTTCTGGCCCTAGGCGTGCATTAAAATCCCCGAGGATGCAAAGGAAGTTGTGTGCAGGGATGTCGTCAATTGCTGCACGTAGGGTGTCATAGAACTCTTCGATTTCGTTCTCGCTTGATACATTTGTGGGAGAGTAGGCAACTATAACAGTTGTTGCAGGGTTGCCAGAGAACACAGCACACAATATGCGGCAAGAGTAAGATTTCACATCACTCAGAGCGTCCTTTGCCCTGTTGTTCAAGAGGATACCAACTCCTCCAACTGAGGCCTGGGCTTCATTTCTCCACGCTGATGAGGTGATAAGACAGCAGTTCTCGATCTTTTGGAATTCAAGTGGTGTCTGATGGACAATACGGTTGACAATCAACAACCTATATGACCTATTATACCTTGATTGTTTAAGGAATAGTTTGGATAGAAGTGCAATTTGATAGTTTGGAGAATGAACTTTAAAAGTTAATTCCGCTCACCTCCAGTTTCTATTTCCCACAGAAGCACTCCAAACGACCACCTGTAAAGTTAACAATTAAATCCTCCTTTATTACTCGAGAAATCGGTTATTAATGATGTGGATGGTAAAAGCTCGCACAAGTAACAAGTACATGTAAGAAGCATTTAGACTCGACAGAAGACATTCGCACATAGAAACACTCACGCACTCATACAGTTAGTTAGTTAGACAGACAGACATAAACCATATCCAAAGGGGCAACAACAAGCACATATTAACGCAACGTACTCGGTCAAAAGCGTTTGCTAATTCTTTCCCGTTTCATTAGAAATTAAGGCATGTATGCTTTTGGAGATTTTCACTGGCCATAACTTGCGCTCGCGCACTAGTTATTTCCTCACAGTACAAACTGCACCAAAATAAAGTTATTCAAACACTTACACATCACTCTGGCTGGAGTAAAGTCCACTTTCGATGGCTTCAATGGACATCCACTTGGCGGGGAGTTTGCCCTAGAATGGTAACGGTTTTAACTCAGAAAACATCGCTCGCGTAACTTATTGGCCCAAAGAATTACATATTTCATACTTTTGCTATAAGACGAAATACTTTTACATTACTATAAGTTTGGCCAACGTTTTACTCTTGCTACCTCGCTCGCATGCGAAACTATTATTTACAGAAAACTTACCGCCGTTGTCTTCTGATAAACACTGTTCGTGTATACATCTCGTGACAACCCGAAGTCGGAAACTTTCGCGACATAATTATCCCCGAGTAACACATTTCTCGCCGCCAGGTCACGATGCACGCACTAATGAGAGAGAGAGAGAGAGGTTAGAACACCGTTATTTGTCATTTATTGTAAATTGTGTGGTAATCAAAAATATGTTAGAGTAGGTTTTAGCTGTAAAGTTGGCTCGTAAGAGGACGCTCCATGAGTTGGCCGTTCGTCAGAGCAAACCCTGGCTGTACCTCAGTTAACAACAAGATCTGGACTGATCAAGGAGCTATCACCAACCCTCAACAAGCTAATGTCTCGCTACAGTCGACCGTACCAAAAAAGATTGCGACTTGTACTTTCTTATCGCAATTTCTTTTCCGTAATTTCTTATCGCACGGAAGACCTCACAAAGCTCGTTAAACGCACAGAAGAGTTATTAACTTCAAACAAAGAATACACAACGTTTTTGCTGTACAGGAGTGAATATCGAAAAGGCTTTGTCTCTGTCTGCTGGGTGTGTTAGGTTTGCAAGGTATTGTGGTAAAAAGTACAGCCACCTTTTTGTTCGGTCGGTACAGCGAACAGAGAACAGGATTGCCACAGCTCAAGTCACTATAAACTGCCTTCACTAGTTCTATTTTTTGCCCTGCGAAACAGGACACCTCGGTGTACTAAGGAGTATGTCACACTTTCTTCTGACAAGAGTTCGAGGGAACATTCAAGCTAATTATAGGAACCTTCATCATGGCAAGATGTGACATCCCACGTGCTACTTCACCAGCAATTTTCAGTCTTTCGGCCACCGAGAGGAGAAGTTTGTACTCGTTCATATTCTCGTAGTTTTGCTTGCGGTTTTCCCGAAGGTAGTTCAACAAGTTCCCATACTCCGCAAACTCTACCACCACCAGAAGTGGACCTGTTGAACAAAGAGTTACGAACAACTTAAATATATTTGGGTTATGAGAATTGCTAGCGTGCAGTTAAATAATCTCCTAGACATTGAAATGTGCAGTAACTTTAGAAAATCTAGAAATTGATACGACACGATATTTAAAGTCCTTTATTGGTATACTAAACTATGTAACTCTTTACCTCAATATCTATTAGAACAAAAACTCCCTGAAGATCTCTTTAGAAACCGTTCCACTTTTAATCACCAGAATTTAACACATATAACAATAAATTCAATAACGTTTCTAGCCTAGCTAGTTTACTACTTAGAGATCTCTTTTATTGTGTGAAGTACTGTGATCTTGATTTTTGTAGTCAGTTTTTTTTTCACAGGAATTCAATATTAAAATTGTAAATATCAAAATTTCAATATTTTAATTTTTTTATCTTTCAATATCAAGTAAAACGTTTAATATACTTTTGCCAGTAGGGGCTCCCAGTGATAACAGATGTTCTCATCATCATTATACAAAACTAAAACATTTACCATTATTATTAGTTTTGTTATTACTATTATTACTTTATTACTATTATTGTTACTATTATTATTACTATTGTTGTTGTTGTTGTTGTTGTTGTTACAAACATCAATATTCTCGGTTTACTCACTTTCTTTCTGATTACTCATTTTTAAATACTGAGTATAGGGGAAAAGCTATTTCAAACATTTCTTTTTTTTATGAAGGAACAAAGAAACCGCGTCAAACCGCAAAAAATGACGTCACAAAACTTCCACTGACCATGCAGCGTGCAGGCTCCAATAAGGTTGATGATGTTGGGGTGGCTCCCCACACTAGCCAGTAACTCCAGCTCGTTTAGGAGGTCCTTGAAGTCGCTTTCAGTAGCCGCACCTGTGGATATCGAGCACGTGGTAATGAATGAATGAAGTTTTGACTAAAGACGATGGAATAGAAGGAACAAAGTATGTCTGACTCCCTCTAACACTGTAGATATTGAACTTACGTTTCAGTTTTTTTACAGCCACGGGCATCGTGTTCCCATTTTCTTTCAAATCAGCCTTGATAACCATCCCATACTCCCCCTCGCCAAGGATACGGCCAAGACTGATCTCGTTGCGTGGTATTTCCCGCCACAATGTGGGCGTGTCTGGCGCACGTGCAGCCAGCATCATTTGCGTGGTAGACATGTTCCCGGGAGGAGTGGAGTAGCGCGCCATGCTACCGCTCCCAGACCCGTTGAGCAGTTGCTTTAATGAGCCCCTTCCTCTGATACTGCCACCACCGTTATCCTGCAAACACAAGAGCAGCTTTTTTAACGTGTAAAAGTTCTGAGATCTTGGGGTTTTTTTATAATCTAATTTTTACAGGACTTCAATCCTAACTTTGTAAATATGTCGTTTTAATTTATTTTTTTGCTTTTATCCTTCAATACCATATAAAACGTTCATCTTTCTGCCAGTCATGGCTCCAACTGAGAAGAAAATTTCTTGAATTCCCCGCACCCAGTAACAGACAGACGCAAAACTGCGGTGCGCACGAGCGGAAGTAGAACACAACCATTTTAACAAGAAATCTTAACAACAAACTCTACTTCTACCTACAATGAGTTTTCTACTCAGTGTCGCTTTTACGCAAACCAATTAGGCACTCCCCGGGTATTTGATAACCCAGCTCGTGGTTCTCCTTTAAAGTCAACCTGTTCTATTAACAACTCGTATCATAACTGAAACAAGTTAAATTTAAACAAATTAAGTTTCTGAAAGTAAATGATCCGCTTAAGAAAAGACCACAGTGACTTGGCAACTCTTTGGTTCCATCTTACATAAACCAGGGTCATCAAATTCTTTCACCTCACATTCTGTTACACTCTAACAATACCTGTTTACATTGTTACACGCTAGGGAAATCAAAATGCTATCTATCATCACTTTCATTTCGCTTCGCTCATTCAGCCATGGATAAACAACAGTTCATTTATTAATACTGAAAGGATTACCCTGAATGCAAAAAACAAACAAACTATAGTCATCATTTTGACGCCAGGAAAACCTAAGATATCGTTGGATAAACAGTTGAACCTAATATGTAATGCACAGCGAAAAATACGATACATTTGGTTTAAATTTTGATGAACCTGACGGACGCAGAATACTGTCCGTAGACGTGCCAAACACCTGTTAGTCTTCGATAAAATAAACGTGATACTGCTGCCGTGTAATTCCACAAAAAACCGGTCTAACCTGTTCTTCATTCATCTGTTGCTGCAAAAGCTCATTCATCCTGACGGGTTCACCGTATCTTTCCTTCTGGTTCTTCTTTCGCAACTTCCGGTACACCAAGTAACCGAGCACAGCAAGAAGAAGGACGCAGAGAATGGGCACTAGAACTAACACGATCCAGTCCCCTACGCTTTTATCTGAAATTTGATCAGATGAAGCGTCAAAACACGAACATATTGGAAAACTGTTAAAAAAACAAACGAACACTAACATCATAAGGTTAGTAGATTGACTTAATGAAAATCTTCCTCTCTTTCTTCAGTTATTATTATTTTTAAATCGTGTGCGTCCAACATCGGCTAACGGATTTAAAACTATGCGAATGTTTCAGACATTTCTCAACCAATTAGGTGCTAGAAATTCCAACCAATAGCACGGCTTGACTTTTCAATCCGCATAAATTTATATCCCACTATTCAAACAGTGATTCCCCACAATTCCTCAGTCTGCTCTGACGAAGGGCTAACGCTCGAAACGTCAGCTTTACACCTATCCTTACGGCGAAAAACATACCATATCAACTTTTGTTGATCACAACCCATATTAACGGATTTAAAATACAATTTCTGCTGCTGTTGTTGTTGTTGTTGTCGTCGTCATCTTAGTCTTTTGATGTCTCTAAGTCCTACTCAATTATAGAAAGGGCACTGAAAACAATCTATCCATGGAGGCCATACTCAGATGCGCTCATAGAAAATGGCCTGCCCCGCCTCTCTGAGCGCAGGAAGCACTTGATGTCCAAGTTGTTCTCGGAAATTGCACAAGATCCAACTCACAGACAAAGATCTCTAATGCCGCTCGAGAACAACGGTCGCTGCCATCTCAGAAGTAAAGGAACGTTTACTGCACCAAGGACCAAGACCAGTTGACATAAGAACTTTTTTATTAAAAGTAACTGTAAATATATTAATCATTAAAAGTTTTTATCACATATTTTTACACCCATTCTACCTATCTGTCTATCTATCAATCTGTCTATCTATCTATCGCTGCCGTAACATAGCAACCATCTGACAGCGGTGCAAGAGCGATGTAGACTGACATTAGTGTCACAGTGATGGCGACACTAACGTTACAGTGTCCACAACTAACAGCGCTGTGAAAATGAGCAAAATTTGCAGCGCTGTGACAGCAAAGGCAACTGTAATAACGATGGTAACTGACAGCACTGTAAGAGCGATGGCAACTGACAGCACTGTGAGAGCCATGGCAACTGACAGCACTGTGAGAGCCATGGTAACTGACAGCACTGTGTGAGCAATGGTAACTGACAACACTGTGAGAGCCATGGTAACTGACAGCACCATGAGAGCCATTGTAATTGACAACACTGTGAGAGCGATGGCAACTGATAGCACTGTGAGAGCGATGGCGACTGACAGCATTGTGAGAGCGATGGCATCTGACAGCACTGTGAGAGCGATGGCAACTGACAGCACTGTAAGTTCCATGGTAACTGACAGCACCATGAGAGCCATGGTAACTGACAGCACTGTGAGAGCGAAGGCAACTGACAGCACTGTGAGAGCCATGGTAACTGACAGCACTGTGAGAGCGATGGCAACTAACAGCACTGTGAGAACGATCGCAAGCGGCCAAAATGCCCCTCCCCTACCCCATCATTTCTCTCATTTGGTCATTTTCGTTGCTCTTTTCTCGTTTCTCTTGCTCAAAAAAAAATGGTTGAAATGAGTTCGGGTAAAAGTTAAACTTCTTGGCCGGTCAAAAAAAGGAGTTTTTATTCTTTACATGACACTACCTCAATCAACTGTGCAAATCTGGCTAAGTTATGCATTCGCATATCCGGTTATCAATGTGGTCGTAGAACCCGTGGGCTCTGGGTACGAGAATGGGAGTTGATGGTAAGAATCAACGCATGCGCAGAAGGATGACCTACCTTTCAGTGTTGTCAGTTCGACGGTGTCACTCGGGTCACTGACGTCATACTGATTATGCGCCTTTACTCTCACCGCGTACCCAGTGCCGCTCTTCAGTTTGGTCAGTCGGTAGTTCAACTCCTTGACACAATACATTGGTGAAATTATTAGATCTTCTTCTTATATACATGTGCAAATCAAAACCAACAGGGAGGGGGTGGGGAAGGGGCTGATCGGCTACAAAGAGAGGGGCTAGCCCGATTATAGCCTTACTTGTGTTTGAACGAACGTGTGCCATCTGGGGGTTCCAAACTCTTTGTACTGTAGGGAGTAGTCCCGCACTTGGTACATCCGGTGGAGTTCGGGCGGGGACCACAGCACAATGACCTGGTTGTGCTGAATGTCGCGTGTCTTGATTTCTTTGGGCGCAGGCGGTTTCTCTGTTAAGTAAGATTATCAAGAAAATTCGTTAAGAATCTTTCTCTTATCGGTCTTGCCTCAAACGACTTAAAACTCGAAAGCAAACGGCAAGAACAGCTGAGAGAAATTGAGGAAATTTTCAAAAATCCGATTTCTCAAAACCGCCTTCGTCAAATTCGTTTGAAAGACTTTTGAAATACAGCTGCTTCCAAAACGGTTGGCCTGTAAAAGCACAATACCGAGTTTTCAAAGGATGATGGGAGCTCTACTTTCGTATTCTTTTGAATTAGCTGGTTTCATCTTTGACCAAAATGGAGTTCGTCCAGCAAATTTACAACCTGACGAACTGCAGATGTCCAAAACACGAAAGTCAAGAAAAACAAGTTCATTCTTCCGCTCTGTTCCCTGCAGGACGATTATGAATTGCTTTTACCGTCAGTAAGTAGGGCTTTTTTAAAACATTTAACAACAAAAAACTAGCGAAAGTAAGGTGTTAAACGAAGCACGCGTGTTTATTTCGTAGAAATAATTTTCTTTGTCAAACTCAAAATCTGTGAAGCAAAAATTTCAGAGAATACTCACCTCTCAACTTAACTATTGGAGAAACCTTAATTTTCCCAATGTATCCAGACTTCACTTTAACGCTCAGTGTTTCCCCAACTTTCTTGGCAACCAATTCAGGAGGTTTTGCTTTTGGGTCATCCACTTTCACGACCACTCGGAACAGCACGTCCACGCTTCCGTTGCTGTACAAAACACGGTAAAAAAGGATAAAAATGGATCCATGTACTTGTTAAGAAAAACATGAATGATATTTTTACAGTAATAAGAATAATTCTACAAACAGGCACACTGAAAAAATTAACTTCAAACAGCCGTGTAAATATTTTGTTTTTTACATAGAAAAGAATTGAACGCAAGTTTTCTGAAATCTTCGGAATTCTCCGGAAATTTATGTGGACAAACGTAGCTCAAACTCGCTGTTGTATTCATTTTGTGGTTAAATCTCACTTGTCGAGTCTTTAATGCAATCGCTAACTCTCTGCCCGGCGGCATTTTTAACGTGTTTCGTCTTGCTCAGATAAAGGCTGCCTCGTGAGATAAATTCGGTCATGCATGCCCAGAATAAACATGTTTCAAGAAGGTTCGCACAATGCGTCGCCTGATGTGAAAACATTTAACCGTGTTTATTCGTGATCACACCAAACTTAATTTATTACTAATACAATGATATATTAGGATATTTGTAGAGCACTTGACCTTATCACATTTACATCATTATATTTGTTCATTAGTGCTCAGCGGCCAAACCTTACCAGTTACTCCCTCGCTTATGTTTCACTGCTAATTGTTTTAGTTGTAGGATGAAGTGACACGCGCACTTGGAATCGGCAGGTGGAATCGCGCCGAAAAAAACTAAACATATATGTATATCTTTAAAGGTCAGTACTTACACAAATTTTAAAATTTCCACTCTCTGGAACCCAGTAACGTTCTTGAAGATTAACGTTAGCTGTATCGAGAGATACAAATTCATAGATAGATAAATCAGAAAAATAAAATTATGATAACAAGAGTATACACTAGAGTAAACAGCCAAACGGTATTAACACATATATACATCAACTAACCAGCTAAATAAATGATTAGGATTAGGAAAATATTGATCTCTAGTTTACGTGCTGACTTCGCAGCCGGTTATAAGATGTGTAGTGAGAACCAGGAGTAGCTCAGTTGGTTAGCGCGCGGCCTTCGGAAATAGAGGCCCCCAGTTCGAACCTTGCTGACTCCAATCGCCAGGGGCACAAGTTTTTCAGTTATTTACTGTTGTGTGTTTCCCTCTAACAAAGGGTCAACGCATGTCTAGAAAATAGCTAAGCGTTACATTTTACCTCTTCCGTGACTTCTTTCTCCAGAGTCTTGTATTTGAGTGACGACCTGTTATTAAGGTCAGCGGTAAACACTTTCTCTTCAAGTTTCACAGTTACATCCACCTCAACAACGTCTGCGGTGGGGAGATAATGAATAAGAACATGGATATTTTTATTAATGTTATTATCATTATATTTTATATAATAAATTTCTATAGCTTGTTTTGTTTGTAATTAGTAGGCGAAGAGCCACCTAGTGGATGTCCTATACGCTGCCTTCATAATTTGTTCCAGTGACCATAAACAATTAATAACTTCAAGTCGAGGTCAAAGTTACAAATTCTCCTACATTTGCTGTATTTTGGCCTTACTGGCCTCGACTCGAAATTTTGGTCACTGGGGCGTGTAATGAAAGTCGTCTGTTAATAGAGTCTTTAATATTTCATTTATTATCATAATTGTTATTATTATTATTATTATTATCGTTTTCATTATTTTTATTCATTTCGTTATCTTTACAATTATCGTTAATACTACGTGCACAGAAATTGTCTCATTTCATACCGTATAAACATGTGGACGCACTAAGTTCTAAAAAACAGCGTCACTGAGCACGGGGCGGCGTAAGACGTGGCTAATAGGTAATGAAACAGTTAATATCTATAAAGAAGTATCACAGGTTACTTTGGAGAATGTGCAAAGCCGCGCAAGGAGTTGGTACAATCTCGAACCTCAGTTTGAAATCATGCAACGATAAAGAGTTTTTTACCCAAAAAACCGAAGAGTTTTTTACCTTTTCTCACTACAAGTTTAGTAGACCTCTTGTCGGTCCCAAGACGATTCTTCGCAATGCACGTGTACTCGCCCGAGTCCACTACTCGTGCTTTAGACACGATTAAGGAGCCATCAGCCAACACCGTCTTCACCCGTATGTTCGTTGACAAGTCATCGTCTGACGCGCCCACCTCATACTCGTAGACTGGGGTCGAGGAGGTGATCGTCGTACCGTTAGGCAAGGTCCAACCGTTTCTCGGTTGGGGAGTTCCCTCCGCTACACAAGGTAAGGTGATGTTCTTGTTCACTGCTGATTCCACTTGTGGGAGGTGATAATTTATGGTAGGTCTGACTGGAAAGGGTTAGATACATAAAAAATGTGTGCGATATAGAGAACGTAAAATCTACCGCCTTAGATTTTTGTTCTAATTTCAAGAGTATTTGAATCAAACTTGTGTTTAACCAATATTTGATTGTTCTGCGCAAGCCAATGTATCAAATATTTCAAAAGCATACCTCCTGATAATCAACTTCATTTTTAATGCAATAACAGATTACAGTTCACTAAGGAAGATTTGGGCAACAAACGAACATAACTGAAAAATCATTAGGAGCAACAGCAGCAGCAACAACAACAGCAAAAACAACAACATCAACAACAACGTCAACAATAACACTTTTTAACTAAGTGTTTTACAAGTAAAAAAGACTACCACTTTGGAGAAATATAAGACTATTACTTACATACTTTAAATTTTCAACAAAACTATTTCGCTGGGTTACCGATAGTTAAAGATTCATCAATCACGCTTGAATGCCGTAAAATGAGTTCGAAAGACAATTAAAGACCTCCACACAGACAAAACCAAACCAGGTATGAAATCTTTAAAGTTAATTGGGAGTCTTCCAAAATTTTATCCAAACTCTTGTAGCAACAAATAGCAAGATGTTTAGACGGAGGAAGCAGATCTGATATAGACAGCATAATACGAGAAAAACACATGCTATTTAATAACACACGTTCTCTATGTCTCCTAGATAAATCACACAAATCCACTACAGATGAATTAGATTTTAAAAATTACCAGGATAACATGCCTTCCCCTCCCCTCCCCTAGATACTAGCACTTTGACGCCCAGAAAATCTCCCTACTTTTTATTTCCAGAACTTGAAGCCTAACGAAAATAAAGTCTCGGTCACGTGATGCCTGAGCATGTCTCTTACTTTCACAGACAGTTCCATTTCCTCTGTAGTCACCCACACAGTCACAAGCGTACGATCCATTTGTGTTGCGACACACGGCATGCGCATCGCACTTGTGGTACTTTGGATACAAGCACTCGTCGAAGTCTGTCACGGAGAAATAAAATAATTATCAAAGAAATTATGATTTCAAGGTCTTCCAATTTCTGAAATTTTCCTGGTTTCTGTTTATTGCTGTCCAACCGATCAAAATATTGAAGATTTAATTGGTAATTACAACAAATACATGAGCGGTAACCTATCAAATGTTTCTCCATTTTTCATCAGTCATCGTGAACTTGTCCTTAAGTCAACTTTCAACAGTAACCAATAAAACAACTTTAACATTACTATAAGTTTACAAGCACATCAGGACTGAATATTTAAGCTTTAAATTTTTTAGACAAATGATGAATAATAATAATAATAATTATAATTATAATAATAATAATAATAATAATAATAATAAAGTAATAATAATAATAAACATTATAACAATAATAATTAAAGGAAATAAATAAAAGTAACTAGAATAATAACAGTAGCAAAAGCAACAATAGTGATAACAATATAGCAACAGATTGTAAACTAATTAAACCTGCAAAAAAAGATCTTTGATAAGAACGTGGATATTAGGCCGGTTCACACTGGAGGCCGTAAGTGCACTTGATATTTATTTGGAGTGTGAACGGCAAAAGTTGTTATTCTCAAGTGCACTTGAGTTCTCCTTCGTTGCTGTGGGATCAGGTGGACTTCAAAGAAGCCGAAGTGAACATCAAGTACAGTTGAAACCACACTTGATCGCGCACTTAGACAACACTTAACCAATCAGAACACAGGCATCAATTTTATTTGTTTCGCGCGAAAGATGATTGACGGGTTAGTCGCAAAGTGCAGACAGAGTGTCGTGTGCTTTTCCGACTTTGAGGACATTTTGGAAGGCGAGTTTGTTTTCCGATATAAAAGTTAACAACAAAAATTCGCCGCGTTTTACAGTTGTAACTACAAACTTCGGTAAACATCTTATACTTAAATAATATCTACAACTGGATTCAAAAACGTGAATGAACTTGGTCTTCTTTCATGTTGTGTATGACAATACAGTTTTATCCAACAAAGCCTTCCGGCAGAGACTTGTTATTAGAATAACATTTGATTTCACAACTTGCTGTTTACCTAATTTTGCTGCTGTCGTAGCATTATCTCCTGAAAAGTCTCTCTAAAAATTCCTCACAGTGATGGTTTTGAGAAAGCATTTAAAACTATTTAGCAAGGTTCAGCAATGCATTGATTCCAATCGGTGGTTTGAAGTTTGTTCAAAATGGCGGTTGAAATTTATCGTGACAAGCATCCATTTCAGATCGAGAAAAGTAAGGATTAGATTGGTTGGAATGGACCTAGTAAAAAAGAAACATTGCAATAAATTAAAGGAAATTACTCTTGCCTAGCGAAACACTCTTCGTCAGACATATTTGCCCCGGTGTATTCGCTGATATTTGCCCTGCGAAGATTATAACGTGATCGAATCTTACCCATAGTAACGCACGATTTGGTAGTAATAATTATTGTTGAATTATAAATACACACCTATCTCACAGTTGGTGCCGTTGAATCCAGCAGCACAAAAGCAGTTGTACGAGTCGACTTCGT
>JAOBYF010018901.1:0-21024 GCA_025403605.1 Parazoanthus darwini
CAGGGCCCTTCTGAAAACCGCCACTGGCGATGTAGGCCCCCTGGATAAATATTTTTATTATTATTATTATTATTATTTGGGAGAGTTACTGGTTATTACTGATCCACACTCAAAGCTGATCAGCTGGAATATGACTTTTTTGTATTAATTTTTAAAATTTTGACCAGTGCATTTCAAGAAATTTGGGGATGGCTAATATCTTGTAGAGCAACAAAGACGAACGTTCAATACAAACGATCGAACAGGTTATAACAATGTTTTATGTTTCTGTACAGGAAAGTGTCGGATCTAGAATCTGCGTACCAGACAAGTCTCTACAGCAAGAACGAACTGTTGGAAGAGACTCAGCAATACAAGAACAAAGTTTTTAACTTGGAAGAGGAGCTTCGATCATCAGCGAGGCAACAGGTAACAAACCAAGAACAAACGTTACCGGTCACATTAATGTTATTGTTACCATTACTATTACCAATACCATCACCACACCATTCCACTACTACCTACATATCAACAATCAAGTACCAATTTTATTGCCATTACCATGTCCATCACCTAAACAAAATAGTACTTAGTGATACTACCATTATCACATATGTTCTATAACCACTACCGTTACATTATTATTACCATTACCTTTGTCTTTATCATATCAGTATCCTTACCCTTATCGTTAGCATTAGTATTGTAATAACTACAATTATTTCCATTACCATAACCGTTACTAGTACTATTACCATCACCATTACCGTTGTTGATAACATTACTGTTACTGTTACTCTAACCGTTGCCACTATCTTTATCAATACTGCTGGCATTAGCATAACCATTATAATTACTATTACCAAACTAAACAGTCAAAAAGTTGGCTACGAGAGATTTAGTTTTAGGTATGGGTAGTTACAACATGCTGCTACGTCACTCCTATTTTGATTTCTTTAAAAGGCTCAAATGCAAATAAACTCGGAAGAGACTAAGTCTCGTATTGAAGAGCTAAAGAAAGGAATAAGTGAATTACAGAAGAAATTGCGGGAAGAGCAACACATCCACGAGACACAGGCAAGAGAGTGCCAGGAGAGGTGGGTTATCAGAACGTGGTGATTTTAATTAGCAAGGAGTCGATCTGTCAATTTGCTCAGGGTTACAGGAAATTTTGTGGATCCATTATGTGCATCGGTCTGAGTGCGCTCGTGCGCTCGTGCACTCAAGTGCTTAAGTTTCTCGTGTTAGGTGATGTTTACTTTATGTTAAGCTCCATGAAATGCATTTACAAACACACGCAAAAGCGTTACATCACCTACATTCGTAATTGCTACGGGTGCTTCTGTGTCTTCTTCTCTTCCACCGTGACTGCAGTGATCCTGGATTGAGACTTGTTTTAGAAAAAACTCATCCCAGTTGTGCACTTGGCACTTCTAGCATTGTCACTACTTTTGCAGCCGCAAAACTAACACTGCCGTAACGGAACTACCGTCAACTGAACGTCGCTCTTACGGTAACGTTGCTTAATGTCATTGAAACAGCATTGTTACTTTCATTCTTATCACCCGCTCACTACCGTCAACTTTACGACACTGTCACTTACCATCGCAATGGCGGCTATTTTCATATAACCATGTATGAACTTCTGCTTGTCAGTTTGTATAATAGTTACCAGGGCCTGGTTTAGGGGAGAGCCGACAATCTCCCATCCCTCCTCTCGCAGCTGACTGGGTTACCCTGGTGAAATGACGTTGACTTGACATTTTCCTAACGAGTTGGTTTTAAGGGATTCAATTTTTTGACTTGAAGAAAAGGACGGTCTTCTTGTTGGTTTGTGAAGGGTACACATGGAATGTAAGACCCTTAATACCTAGTCACCCTTGACTATCATCGTCATAGATTCACATCACTGCCACTTCCGTCACCCTCAAAATACTGTCAAACTTGATGATCGTTGTAAAGGAACTGGTACTGCTCTTGTTATCTAGGTTCCGCTGTTATATATCTTGCCATTGCTGTCGCCGCCTTTTTTTCAGATTAGCTCTTGATAACGCTTTCTGACTCTTGAATTACAGCAAATGGAAGACGCAGCGACTTGAAGAAGATATTCTTTCTCTGGACAGCGAAGTTGTGATTTTAAGAGAAGAATTGTCTTTGAAAACTTCGGGACACGAGGCGTTGCTGGTTGAACACAAAGAGGCTGGGCACGAGATGGAAAAACTGAGAATGCAACTCGCTGAGGTTGAAACTGCGCGTGTGACTGAGAGAGGAGAGAGCGAAAAACTGAAGATGGAGTTGACATCGACGCAGAAACTCTATAGAAGTCTGAAGGTTAGTCTTTCTGGTGAAACAGCACAACATAAGCGCTTACAATAGATCGCTTTTAAATGATCAATGACAAAACTATCCTTTTTAAAATTTAAAGAGAATGACCGTTTGTACCAACCCTCACAAAAAGTAAGCTTCTTTGATTTTTAGTTGTATCGTTCGGCATCTCAATCTCCTCCCAAGAGCTTTTACCTTTTTGCGCATGTCTGTCGCCCTTCCCGCAGGCCAGATAAGAGCGTGGGCTCTGTGATTAAGACAGACCCGCCGCCTCTTATCTGCATGTCCTGTAAGTCACTTTTGTCACGTGCGCCATATATGTCACGCAAGTAACGCATGTCTTTTTGTACAGGTTCTTCACGATAACTTTCTTAACGGGAAAGGCGTGGAGAGTGGAGCAGTCGTGGCTGTCGGTGATTCGTCAGAGAGCGACACTTTTAACACAGAGAAACAGCGACTTCAGACCGAGATTTCCTTCCTTAACAAGCGCATCACCACAATGAAGGTACGAAAAACAACTTAAAAAACAACTTAACAATTACAAAAACAGTAATAGTAAAAGGAACAGTGATAGTGATAGTGACAGTGACCGAATGTTTTTGATAGATCATCATTTGCGCAGCAAACACGCGTTTTTAATCCAAACTTCAGACTAAATAGAATTAAACTTAAAAGGGTTAGATTCTTCCTTAGGCAAAACGCTTGGCAGACCAACAATATACTTTTTGTCTTTTACCATAGAAAGCAATATTAAGCCCGATTTAATAGCATTTTCTCAAAATAAAATGCAGTACGCGAGCTTATACACTCTTATACTTCTGTCTAAACTCACCGGGAAGTTCCTTTGTGCGGAATGGTAGAGTTTGAAATAAGGAGTTGATAGCATTACTGTCATCGCTTGATTACTCAATCACAGAGCAGATACAAAAATGTTCTTCACGAATTTCCCTCCCTCTGTTTATATTCCAGTTATACCCGAGATCATTGGGAGCTCACTGTATTATATGTTTTAGCCTTGGCTCATTTTTGGCTTTCCTGTACATTTTTTGAATTCAAAACGTTTGATGTTAGCAGAATTTCTATTTGCAGTATTGGCAGCGCGGCTTTGAATACGAAGACAATTTATTTGCACATACAGCGATAGGACAACAAGATGACAATTAATGGCATATTTATTGAATACCCCGCAATCTCGGTAATTTATTACCGTGCATTTCTCGTTCTATAAGAATTATGTGCACGCTTAGTTCAAGAACAATAGATGGCAATAGGTTGCAGGGTATTCGATTGTTGTTCCCAATAAATAAATTGGCCATTTTTGCTTTTTACGTGCGGATTTCTTGTGTAAGAAGTCGTATTTTCTTGCAATGTCACTGCAGTCAACATACGATAGCGTTCAAGAAGAAAAAGAACAGCTGGAGGAGAAACTTCGAACACAGCAGCGGAACACATCAAGACTGGAACAAAGCGTTCATTCCTTGGGCGTGGAGAAGGAGCGACTACAAACAGACCTTCAGGGCACACGTTACAAACTGGCTGACCTAAACTCTAGATACGAGGCCATGAAAACTGACCGGGACAACACCCAGGTTGGTATGCAGTAAAACCCGCGTATAAGTAACTGTTAAATTGAAAATAGAAGGCTAGAAAAGGTGCAGCCGATTTGAAACTGTCATTTTTAAGATTTCTTTTCGAGACTCGAAGTTAACATCGAACCAAATGCCTGTTAATGTTGTTGGACACAAAAAAATCATGTTAGCATCACTAAAATGTTAATAGTAATAGTAATAGTAATAATAATAATAATAATAATAATAATAATAATAATAATAATAACAATATTAATAATATAAATAAATAAATAAAAGGAGGAGCCCAAAGGGTTTTAAGATGCTAAAATTTTGAACATACATATTTTACTATAGCAATAATAAAAATTAAAGATATGCTTTCACTGGAGTCATGTATTTGCTTCTTTGTGAACTTTTGTTCTTCAAAATCACTAAGTACCTTTTTAGAAGAACTTAACGCCTTAAATATTTTCTAGTAACCATTTATTTAAGAGCCCTACACAAAAACTAAAACTCAACCAGTCTGGTGCCGAACTCGAAAACCTTGCGGTTTATTTTGGCCTTAGGCGTTTCTCTGCATATAACTAATAAATATATTCTGTAAATATAAACAAAATAAATCAACAAAAAATTAGACAAAATATAGATAGAGTTTGATACTTCCTGTAAAATGTGAATTACCAAGAAAAAAGTGTTGCGTTGTATAGTTTTGTATATTGGGGTGCACAGTTACTGCATTACTGTCTTTTGTATTGTCCGGTGGTGCAAATTGTTACCGGTTCCATAGCCTCCAATGCAGCGACCCGCGGCGAAGGAAATAAGGCGGCTGCATTGGAGGCTACCGGTTCCAAGGATTTGGTCATTTCCCCGGTTCTTAGCTCGGATGTTTAGTAATGAAACTTTTCCTAGAGAATCTGTTGGGGAAGCATCGACACGTTAAACGTTCAATTTTTGCTTCACAAGAATTAAATTTTTATTTCGCAGCTTGAAATGCAGTCCTTAAACCAAAAACTGACCAAACTCGAGGTGGATCTTGACGTCACATCAACTCATTCCGAATCCTTGTCGCATCACCACGAGTACCCAGGCTCCCCGCGGCATGATCTGTCCTTCAGGCGAGGTCAGGAAAGGGAGGACACTCTCAAACAGGAAGTGATTGCGGCAAACCGGAAGCACTCTGCGCTCGAATACGAGTTAAAGGGAGCAAGGGAACGTTTGGAAGGAATGAAAATTAGGATAAAGAACTACGAGGAGAAGGAAAACGTATTAAAACAAGAAAATGCCGTTAGCCAGGTAAATAGGAAGACGATTTAATTTTAAGGTGAAACCGGCTCGGTTAACTAATTAAGGGTTAGACCTTTTCGTACAACACCAACGTTGGGGGAGGGGGTGGGGGTAATTGGACCTCCGTTCCACGTGGCTAATTGGCATGCAAGCAGCTTTGGCCTTGCTCATTACTTTCCATGACAACAGTTAAGTTTTGATCTTTAACTGTTGCTATGGCAACAGCCATTGGACAACATGTTCGCCATCTTGGTTTTTTCGAAAACTCGTGTTTTTGGGGAAATTCAGCAAACCATTTCTCAGCCCTTGGGCATTCCACTTCACATTGATCATTTAGCCGCAGGTAAATGAATTATTGATTTATCTTTGCAGAGACGCGTAGCTGAGTTGGAAGCCGCCGTTGAAGCGCTGCGTGAACGGATAAATAACCAAGAACACGACTTGACTAGAATCCGACATCGCGCCGAGGAACTGGAGTCGGACAACCAAACCTGCAAACAGGCCAAAGCCGAGAGCGAGTTTCGGGTTCAGACTCTTTACGCCAAAATTACTCGTTTGGAGACTAGGCTCGAAGAATCCAACAAGCAGAAAGAGATTCTGCGCCTTCACTGCATGCAGCACAGCGGCGCTTCAGATGTGGATTTAAAGAATTACATCGTGCAACTGAATGAAAAGACTGCTCACTTCGAGAAACTAAAGAGGGAATTATTAGAGAAGGATAAAGTAATCGAACAGCTCCGAAGCAGTAACGCCTACGATTCTAATTCAAAGAAGCTTTTGAACAGTAAAGGTGAACAAGGAGTCGAATACAACGAAGAGCTCACAAAACAGCAACAGGTCGTTGCACCGACTGATATTGGAAATGGAGAAACTTTTGAAATTGAACGTCTCAAAAGGTTGCTTCAAATAAAAGAAGAAGAGTGCGACGGTCACAGCAGTGAAATAGCAAAGATGCGCCAGGCGCTTGCCATGCAACAAAACCGGAGTAGCGAGTTGAATACTTCAAAGGGCGAAGTTGGCGATGACAAGCCGAAGGCTGTTGACATGGCGAAATTGCGTGACGAGTTGAGACAAAAAGTGATAGGGGAATACACGGCGGAATTAGAGAGATTACGTGTGAGGCAAGCTGATTTCGATAAACAGAAATATGATTTAGGTATAAAAAAATCAGAATGTGGCGCGCTGAACAGTTACATTGCCAAACTGCGACAAGAGAAGAACGAGTTAGAAAATTTGAATCAGCAGCTTTCTAACGAGGTAGAAAGATTGAAGAAACGTTTCGGAGAGAACATCGAGAAGCTGGAAAAGGAAGAAACGGACTTTAAGGAAGCTGACAGTTCTGTAAACCAACTGACGAACGACATTGGAGATCTAAAGAAACGTTTGGCAGCCAAGACAGCCGCTTACGACGAGCTAGTACTACAAAATACTGTGTGCAAAGAAAGAACAGCTGAAACAGCAAGATCTAACGAAGAGCTGGGAAAAGAACTTCAGTACTTGCGGAAGATGTACGAACTCAAGAAAGCTGAATGCGAAGAGCTCAACAGCTACATTGCCAAGCAAAGCCAGAAAAAGAATGAAAATGAAGAAATAAACCTACAGTTAGCAGGAGGTTCTGATGAAGAGATACACACTAAAGAGAATAAAGAGGTTGAGAGCTCAAAAAGTCAGTTAGCTAATCAAGTTCAAAATCTAAAGAACAGCTTAGAAAGCAAGGCAGCTGTCTGTCAGAGCTTAGTAAAAAGTTTGGAAATGAAAGCTGCTGAATGTAAAGAGATTGAAATCTCGAAGAACCGACTGCAGGACGAAGTCAACAGCTTAAAGAAAAACATGAAAATGAAAGCAAGTGAATGCAAAGACATCCTGAACGCAAAGAATTGCTTGCAAGATGAATTCAACAGCTTAAAGAAAAGCTTGGAAGTCAAGAAATCAGAATGCAACAAACTCAAACACGAGATGTCAATTTGTAAAGAAAGGAACGAAAAAATGGAGTCGACAAGCCGGGAAATGAACGTAGAGATCGAAAACCTGAGAAGGATTTTGGAAGTTAAGAGATCAGAGTGCGAAGAACACAGCAGCGAAATCGCGTCTCTACGGCAGACTATAGCAAAACAACGAGAGTTCAAACTTCTACAGAGTGGACTCAAAACGACCACACCTAGCGATACGCAAACTTTGAATGCAGAGCAGCAATACACCGCTTCGACGCCCAACCAGCCATCACTCGATGCCACGCCTAAAACTGCTCAAACCCAAATTTTGGAACCGCAGAACGTTGCCGCCTTGCCAAGTGTTACGAAACCCTCAAGTGTAGGACAACAAAACTTTGCTTCCACACCCAATGTAACACAACCCTCACTTGCTACCACACCCAGTGTAACACAACCCTCACTTGCTACCACACCCAGTGTAATACAAACCTCACTTGCTTCCACGCCCAGTGTAACACAACCCTCACTTGCTTCCTTGCCCAGTGAAACCCAACCCTTACCTGCTTCGACGCCCAGTGTATAGCAGCCTTAACTTGCTTCCACAGTAAGTGCCACGAAATTAAGAGTGAAAATAAGTATCTTGCGAAAACGTTGATGTCAAACTTGACATTTTTTTAACTTTTGTCCAACATTATAATTGAACGTTTGGTTAGTGTATTTACAAATCTGCAGATATGTTTTAATTGTGTACTAAAATGATGATGTTTTTAATGGTGACAACAACAATAACAATGTTTATAACAATGTCTACATTCTGAATTTGCATGGCGTAGTTTAAAATAGACTTTTTAAAAACCGTTTAATCAGATAACCAATAAATAGTTTGAATTTTCAGAAGGACTTCAATCCCCTTTGTCTCAGGTGGTATTTCCCACGCACGCTCTTAAGAAAAAGGAGAGGGGGTAGTCCAAACTCTGCACGTACATAGCAAACTTCTTCATAACATTATTAATCTGCAATTTGTTTAACTGTAATTGCTATTAAACTTGTATAATTAATTAGTTGATGTCGTGGTCTTGTTTTTCTTTTGGTATAAAAGTGAGATAAATACATAACAGTTCTAAAACTACCAGAAACTTCTTTTTTCAGGCATTTTGTTTGTGAATGTAATGTACAACGATTTTTCAAAGAGGTTATGTATGGGAAGCCTTCATTTAATTGTTATCATTATCATTATTATTATTATTATTATAATTATTATTGTTATTATTATTATTATTATTAATAATAATTTATCAAGTGTTTGGTTGAATTTAAGTTAAAAAATAAAAGCAACCGACCAAACCTACACTATGTCTAAAGAATTTTAGAAACACAGGTACTACTGTAAAAATTCATAAAATAAATAAATTAAAGTTAGGGAAATATATTTGTTTTTGCTGCCACTCGTAGGAGTCGGGACAAAGGGTAGATCAGTTGACCGAATAGCCATCTTTGCGAAAATGCCAACCGGCAGAAGAATCCGAAAGGGATTGGTGGGAATGCAACTTTCTCCCTCCTATGGGGTTTAATGTGTCATAATACGGATATAGAAGACAATTCCAGACCCTAGGGCTGCTTTAGAAACTGCGCGGTTTAGTTAGGTAAGAGAGCTGGACTTGGGAAGGGCGAGGAAACAGTGAAAACTAGTAGGTTAGGCGCGAGCTTGGTTATAGGTAGAGTGGAGATCGTTTCAATATACTTTAGTACAAAGACATGCGTGTGTTAAAAGGGTAGCTTTACAGTTGATAAAACTACTGCTTTTGAAAACTGGTTTCTTTCAAATTTAATTTTAAAAAATAGTGATCAAAACGATTTAGTTGGGCAACTAAACCCTCTTCACAAACATGCTTTTCATGGCTGAATTCATTTTTGTGCATTATTCCGTTTGGTAACCAACGAAGCTGTAGCCACAATCCGTTTCAATCGTCTTTGGAACTTGGCCATCCATACCAAAGCTTGCAAAGCTTAAGGTGTTACTGTGCGTCAATGAATTGCAGAAGAAGCTAGTTTTATATGTTTATCGCCTTTTTCAGAAGAATGGAAAGATTGCGCTGTGATACAGCCCCCGTAACAGCATAGGACGGCGGCAGTGAAAGTGCAGGATCACTGTAGTAGTAGTAGTAGTAGTAGTAATAATAACAATATTGATAATATTAACAATGATGATGATAATAATAATAATAATAATAATAATAATAATAATAATGACTAGAACAGTAATAATTATAATAGTCATAACAATAATCATAATAATATTCATAACAATAATACTACCAAGAAAGGTGATTTTTCTTTTCTTATATTTATTTTTCTCACATCACACAGTAAAACTACAAGTCATATCGTGCATGCGAGAATCCGTGCATAAGTGAATTTTCTGTTTATAAAATACACACTTGGTCGGTCCCCCTACCAAACCACAGATGCATCTTGAAGTGACACACCCTCAAACAGTCTCTAAAACTAAGTTAGATGTTAAACGACGGTTATCAGTTCTTCACACACTAACACCTCCGTTACCTTTGTATCAATTTTGCGGATGTTTCCATTTCTCTCCTCCTCCTGCGCGTGTGAAGTACTTTTTCTTGGAAACAAGTTCACCAATGTTGACACACTGAAACGCCTGCTCGAGTAATCGTTGAAGTGCAACTGTCTGCACATGATTCTCCGGAACGCGTCACGGAAAGCGCGATTCAGCACTGTGTATATGATGGGATTCATTGCGGAGTTAGAGTAGTGAAGCCATTTCGCTGTTTCCGGCATCGGCGAAACAATACACGTCTTGCACGATACATAAACGGTATTCATGATTATAAATGGGGACCAACACACAATAAACGATCCCATAACTATGGCGAGCGTCTTAGCAGCTTTTAAGTCAGCAACAAAAGCTTTTCTCAGGAGTCTAAAAGAATTTTGACTTGTTAATGTCGGCCTCTGCTTGGTTGAATGCGTGCGGAATGCGGACGATGGCGAGCGACTGACGCTCGTTGACGACCGGGTTCCTCCATATGACGGACGCTTTTTGCCGTCGTAGAGTACAGGCGCATCGGGCGAATCGCCGTTGCGCTCTTCAGCTTCGGTAAGCGCTTCAGAAAACTCTCGACACGCACGATAGCCGCTTCCTTGGCGTCGTATCTTTCCCGCTTGTTCGTGCGCAACGCGGAAAATTTGAACGTAGCAGAAAATCATTATAGGCAAGGGCACAAAAAAGCTGGCGGTCGAGACAACGTAAGGATAGTAAGTTGCCCAACTCGGCGTGTAGAAAGGTGACGCCCTGATACCGGCAACAATTAGGGAATATAGCCAGACAAACACGATCGCCATCTTTGCGCGGGTCTTGGTAAGTTTAAATTGGTAATCGTAAGGAGCCGTTATCGCGAAGTATCTGTCAATGGAGATCACAACCAAATTCATAATGGAAGCTGTACCACTCACAATGTCGAGACACAGCCACCAAGTGTATATAGGGCTGTTGACAGGCCAGGCACCCAATTGGTATATCATCCACATGGGCATGCTGCCAAACCCGACCAGCAAATCGCTGACGGCTAGTGAGACAACAAATTGATTAGTGACGTTTCGGAGTTCCCTACAAAGGTAGAATGCCGTACACACCAATATGTTGCCGAAGATTGTGGCTGCAATCAGAATGGCAAGTACTGACACTGACCACAGAACCACGCTGTCAATCGAACCCACTCGTGAAGAATTACCGCTGTTGTTTGCTGAAGTGTTTGTTGAACTAAGCACCTGCGATGCCATAGAATTACCGGTTGATTACGAGACGAACGAAGAAAGGAACAATATTATGTTGTCACAGTAGAACACAGTAATCCTTTTGGGCACTTCTCCACAGTTGAAAACACTTGCCTTTTCGACGTTGAGTTTCTGTTGTGTGATGCTTTTACACAAAATTCCTGCATCTGTCGCAAAGATTCAAGAAACAAAGCAGAATTAAGAGGATATAAATATTGAAAGTATCTTTGAGTTTGGGCTTTGTTCAGAATTGATAATTGCACTTCACAACTAACTCTTGCTTTCAAAAATGTGTTTTTGCTACAATAGTGCTGCCTCAATGCTTGTTAGATACTATTGTTTCACATGAATTATCGAGATTTGAGTTGCAGCCGCTCCCGTACAAACTCAAGGAAAAACGCTTTCCGTACAAGACCTATTTACTTCCCCCGCCATCGGCTGTCATTGCGCCAATTTTCTAATTTTATCCATTCCGAGAAATGCTCAAATTTTGAATTTGGGAACTAGGTTCAAGTCTGCTAAAAGTAATCTGATTTCAACAAATCTCGATTGATTTAGAAACATTGCAAGGCAGGTAAATATACTTACAAAGGGCATACGTCAGTAAAATTTCTGTAACGTTTGAGGCTGGGTATTTTGTGCCAAATGGACGGCCTGTTTCAAACATAATGAAGCTAACAAAAGCAATGTAATTTCTTAATATAACCGCGTATCATTTGAACGTATAAAATCACGGTCTTACTTGTGCCCAAGCTTATCTACATCAGCGGCTCTTGCGATGCAACGGGATAAATAAATTTCAGTGGTTCGCAGGTGAGACATGGAAGATGTGAAATCCCCGACAAGGGATTGAAGGTATTATCAGATCGTATTTCCCCAGTTCGGGACCCATTTGCGATATAATGATCAGAGTTATCTAATTGTTATGCGTGCAACGGACAATGTCGTTTGTTGACATCATTAGGGGCTAAGAAAGGTGATTGAACGAAACTTTATCACAAAGTAAACGATTCGTGTTGCGACACGAACTTCTTTTGACAGAACTGTCGGATTCTGTTGAAGAGCAGACACCTGCAAACAGAATTCCCCGTTGGGTTTTGTTCTGAGAGAGATAGGGATCTTTTGCCTTCTTCTCGAATTAGAATTTATCGTCTTTTTGCGTAATTTCGGCCTACCTTTTGTTTCCTGTTTTTTATCTGAGGGTGATAAACGATGCCGGATGAAACCGCTTGTGATTTGTTTTAATCAAAATCAAAATCACTTACACATGAAAAGATCACTGGAAATTTGTAAGGATAAATTGCTTGTTATCGATCGAACTAAAAGCTTTCATCACTGTTGACAGATTTATAGATAATAACTTCAACGCGCAAAACATCCGAAGTATATTGCGTAAGTTGAAATCAAAATGTAGTTGTACTTTTTATCAATGTGCTTTAAGGCATGGCCTCTGGTCGGGACAGTTTCATAATTAATTGGATTAGGAGGCAGTAAGTTTCTAATGTAAATTCCAAAATTTTACAATTATACAGCTTTAGATTATTTTCATATTGTAAACTTTGCCTTAATATTTGCATTTTCTACGATTTGCACAGAATAATACGTTTTTCTTTATTTTTACCGCCAGGTAAAAAATTTCACTCAAAGATGCTAGATTCGGACTAAAATAAACTATTTGTATAACGAAGAAACAAACACAAAAAAACGTACTTTAACAAAACATTTGAAGAGCGTTATCAAAAGCTTTTGTTCTCTTTTGGAAAAGCTCGAGTAGCAACGAAACAAGGGATTTATTTTATTTTGGGCGTACAAACACATTTTTTACGAAACGTAAGGGTTACTGAATATTCTTCTGGTAAGCATTCACACTTGCTTCTTTCACACAGTTTGTGGATTGAAAGTACTATTATCTCAAACGAAACAAATCTTCTCAAAGATGTTTTTACTGATTGTGTCAATTCGTCCTTCGCTTGGACTGACAGAAAAAGAGACGTTTGACACCTCAAAACTAAATATTTAAACTTACTCCAAATGATCGGTTTCCGACCAATGAAATCTCCGACTAATTCCGGCAGGCTTTCCCTCTACTAAGTCATTTTTAGGGAGAACAAACATTCGTTATTCGAAGAGAAAGCGGTATTTATAAATTTCTCGTTCCGGAAACCGATTCCCGTACGGAAAACAGGTTTTCGAGTATCAAGTTTAGACTTCAAAGAAAACACGACCTTAGCTTTACCCCCAAAGTCATAAAAATATCTTAAACGGCGAGAAATTAAACTGTAATGCACTTTGCGAGAGTTTTTAGTAATAAAATCAACTGACAATTTGAAAAGTCCTCCCCTTCCGTCAGTTATTGAAATACCCATTAACGTTTCGCTATTAACGCTTCGGAACGATTTCCGAGAAAATACTCGGTAAGTTCTGTGTTCATAATATAAATATACATCGAAAATCCAATTCAAATTCAAATCCCAGTGTTGAACTTAGTTTTGGGGCGCTGAAGAGCCTTTTTTCGCCGACAGACTAAGAGCCGTGCATTCTACATCTTTCAAATCGGTTTGACTTCTTTGTTTTCACAGAAATATCATTTAAGTTTTATTTCTTTCTTAATATATTTAATCTTCCTGTTCAAACAGCAAGTTTGTCCTTCAGATACCCATAAAAAATAGCACATAATTATAAACTGTATTTGAAATCCTAAAGCTTTTGCTCTTTCATAGTAACCAAAAGGGTTTTAAAACAATTCTAGAATCATTTAGTTTTTTCTAAGTACTTTGCTTTTAGCCCAATTTCGCTGCGTGCAGAAGGCTCAACGCAAGCCTAAATAATTTACCACTCTACTGGTTATGTAATGGAACGGATTTTTTCAGTATTTTTTTTTTAATCGCAGTAAACATCGACTTTTGTTGTGTATTATTCCGTCAAAAATAAATAAAATTCGTTGCGGATTGAAATTTGAACAAAACCGCATCGCGGCTGCAGTTTTAAAATTATAAAAACCTCATTTTGTGTCAAAGTGAGCCGCTTAGAAACATGAATTGTAGTTAATACTATTGTTCGAGCAATTAGAATCCGGCCCAACATCTGCTGATAGATGCAGGGGTCGACATGACTTTCAAAGCCGCAAGTTATCTTGAGGGGGGACCGCATGGGAACTTATTTTTGTTCAAGGTTTCTATAGTATGTAATTTTGGTGGAGGAAAATTGTATTTTGATTATGTTTCGAGTTCGGCAGTCGCATAAAATAAAGTTAAGTTTTCATGGAAAAACTTGTGCATAAAAGCACAATGAACGATGGAGTCTTTGATTTCCAAAAAAAAGGCTTTAAACTTTAGAACTGCTTGTATAAAAAACCATCAACTGAAGGTCTACATCATCTGATAATCAGAAAATAAAGTTGTTCCAATGGGCTGCAAGTTGGAACAAATTCAAATATAGGTCCGATTTTTCAACTCAACTAATGCATGAATGAAAGGCAAAAAAAGACAATATTTCCCAGATATCTTTTTGTTACAGTCACGTCTATAAGTAAAAAACCGAAGAACCGGATACAGCCAAAACTTGGGCAGTTGTTTAGATTTTACAGCTCTTTCTTGGTACGACTGACACTTTCTAAGATTACCAATTTAGAATGTTATTCAAACTTAAACAGTGGTTGTCGAATCTTGGAGCAACTCCGTTGAGTCAAAACGTTGGATTATATTCTGTTCCTTACAGTTAAGCCCTCCTACATGCAATTGCTGCCTAAAACGCACAGACAAAAGATGTAAAAGCCCTGCATCTGCCAGTCGGCAATTACAAAATTGTACTGTAATTACTTTAAAGCATAAGCCGCACGTTTGCCTATCTCATCATACTCGCGTTGTTTGCTTTAAAACTTCAGAGCTCAAGAGCACTCAACAATACTTAAGTGTTTCCGGAAATTCAAGAGTACTCTCGAAGTATTGTCAGTGATGGCTCATCGCCCGACAGACGAAATTGCAGTGTGATTTAGACAGTACAACAAATTGTTTACAAGACAATTTTTAACTGTTTAATTTGTCACAGTTTGCTCGCCTACTCATCGAAAGGAAACATATGGCAGGCTCTACAAAATGAATTTCAAGTATCACCGGCAAATCTATACTTGACATACAAAATAAGAAAAAGTAAGTGCTTTTATATATTAAAACCAAATGAACGAAGTAATTGCGGCAGAGGCATAAAATCATTAAAGATTTCTTTATGTTAAATATCATAATTTTTCTATGGTGTTGAACCTTAAGTCTATTTTACACCCGAGGAGGGAGGGGGCAGAAAGTGTCCGAACCATATTCGAACCCCCTAAAGAAAGAACGTTAACGACAGAACTCCCAATTTTTGTAACTTTTCTTAAAATCTCTTAACGAACATTTTACATGTTTTAAGTTTTGTTTTCTATTCAACGTGTTTCCGTGGCAACAAGTATAACAGGTAAGCAAACTTCCTGCATTTTGCTCTTAATTTGACAACCTGAATTGCAGACCTTTCCCGGTACTGAACTTCTTAACTAAACACAACCTAAGAAATCGAAATCTTGCTAATGAAGTAGTAAAGGCGACAGATGACACAACAAAGCCGCCATTTCGTACTTTTTCAGTGACTATCTTCGCACTTTGCTAACGTCTTGAAGATACCTTATTGTTTAGTGAAAAAAGTGGCAAAATTGCAAAATTTCCCAAAATCCTAGAACAAACTGCGAAGGCGTCCAAACATTAAACGGTAGCATTTTCAGCCACTGATTTAGGTAATGTTTCGCATAAGGGTATCATTTTTGCAGTTATTAGTTTTAATATTCTAAAAGTGTGATACGGATATTCAAATGTATTTTGAAGAACTTTTTTTTAAATTGAAAGGCATAGAAAAAGACAAATTGAGGCCATCCCAACGCGAATCGTATGTTTACAGGTTTCTACGCAAAAGAAAAAGAAAATATTTTATGGCTAAATTTTTACATTGCTTTGAGCTGAACTTTGGAACCACTCTCCTGGTCATTTGGGGGAATTCTCCCTGTATGAATTAACTCTGGAATAGTAGGAAGCTTCAAGGTGTCAGCATTACCTCCCTCAATTTTATGGACCTCAAAATTGTGCCGTTTGACCAATTAGCAAAAGCTTCTGCACAATTGTTTCTTGATTGTAAGAACATCTTTTGCCATCTATTAGATGACGTCATCACTGATGACAACATCACGGAAGTCGCGAGAGTTGTTAACCATATCTTTTTGTTAACTTTTTGAAATTTGTCAACTTTTTATTAAAAATGATGGTAAACTCGCATTTTGTTGTTTCCTTCTAGCTATTTCATAGTTTTAGTCTATAAAATGTTCTTTTCGAACTATTTCAAATAATGTGTTTCAAAATTATACAAAATCTCGATAGTGGAAAATCCAAGATGGCAGCCGAGATCCACCATTTTACTTTTTTGGTATTTGCTACCATGACAACAGCAGCTAAGTGAGTGATCGTTGTTTGTATGTGAATTAATTAAAGGATCGTGTACTAACCGCATACCAAGTTCTTAACCGTTTTTAGAATCATAGGGTATCAAAATGAGTAACCATTCCCCACAAAGCTTTCTAGGTACTGCTAAAAATCCCCAAAAGGTGTTTGTTTTCACGAAACCCTCGTGAGACGGTTGGACCAGATTACCTTTCTGGTAGCAAAAAACGTGGGATAATAATTTGCATGAACGTTCTTAATGTTTATTCCATTTTTGACAGCGAGATATGAACAAGTTTGAGTTCTATTACTGATGCAATATTTCATCTGAAGCAACTCAAAATTATGCTAATGACCAACACACGTGTAAGAAAAACATTTATTATTTTTTGTTGTGACTACGATCCGCTTTGCTATCACTTTCAGCGAAACCTTCCGTTAGTTCTGTCAAACATGATAAAAACAGAGGATACTGATATACACAGAAGGCTTAAGCGACGAAACGTTACACAGAGAACACAGAGTTCAGCAAACTGCTGCTACTCAGCAATAGTTGGGTTAACGGGAATATAAAATTGGTGAGAAAATTACTCGAAGGAAATTAAAAACAACACAGTTTATTTCGTCAGTTTAATATAACATATAAGTCGATTAAGCATGACATAATCAGTACTCATTAAAACCTGGAGCTTCATATGTCGAACA
This sequence comes from Parazoanthus darwini, assembly GCA_025403605.1. Taxonomy (NCBI): domain Eukaryota; kingdom Metazoa; phylum Cnidaria; class Anthozoa; order Zoantharia; family Parazoanthidae; genus Parazoanthus; species Parazoanthus darwini. The sequence continues at coordinate 17,056 of JAOBYF010018901.1, forward strand.
ATTAGGAGAAATAAATAAATATTTAAATGTCTGAGCCTCTTAAGATTTTTATGGCTAAAGGCTTTTAGGCTCAATACATATTTTGTAGTTTTCGACGTTTTTAAATAGACGTTTTTATTATGTAGTGTTATGGACGTTTCGTAATAAGGGAAAATGTGAGCAATGACGTCATAGCATAATCCGGCTATAGGAGCTTCTCTCACTGTTTCGTGGATACAAAATTCCTTCATTGTACTTTACAAGTAACCTTGTTGTACATTTTCAAAAGAACCTTCTTGAAAGCGGATCTAAACCGTTTGTTCAAGCATGCGTACAAGACAGGGTTCATAGCGCTGTTGCCGTAATGAAGCCATTTGACCAAGGACCCCACCTGTGGATAAAAAACACAGATCTGGGGAGGGCAATACACAAACAGTAGAAGTATCACAAAGAAAGGACACCAACACAGGGTAAAAGTGCCCACAATTATGCTCAATGTCCTAGCCGCTTTCATGTCTTGGCGGAATGTCTCTGCAGATCTATCCCTGTTGCCATGGAAATCTCCGTTACTGAAAGCATACTGTACAAATTGTACGCGGATAACACGAGCCTGTGTCATTGCCACCTTAAATATAATACAATAAGCTACGATCATTATGAACAGCGGTCCAAAAAAGGCTGTTATTGACACGAAAAGTGGGTATCCGGGCCATTTTAAAAGCTTCATGAGGGCGATAATTATCGAATATAACCATATACACAAAACAGTTACGGCGATTCGACGTCGATTCATTATCGATTGGTACTGTAACGGTCGGGTCACGGCGAGTAATCGATCGAGGCTAACGAACATTAGATTCATAATAGATGCTGTTCCGAAAAATATATCCGTGCATAACCACATGGCGTAGACCGCTGGGCTGTTCACCCTGCTTGGTTCACCGGTGGTTTGGACGGATACCCAAACCGGCATGGAAACGAGGCCAACAAGGATGTCACTAATTGCAAGGCTGACGATGAATGCAGTCGTAAAACTTCGCAGTTCTCTGGATGTGATGCACGCCACGCAAACCAAGACGTTTCCTAATATGGCAATTAAGATAACAATGAGGAGAAACGTCACAGAAACAGCAACTTCGGTTTCCATAGCAGTTGTCAAATTACTTTCTTGCCACAAGACTGATTTGTACGATATTACTGTCAAAAAGTCAGCTACGGCTTTCAAGATTCTTGTAAATCAAATGGCAAAGTTTTTGTCCTTCAAAAACATCACACTTGGTTTAGCATCCCAGCTGTTCACATAAACTTTGCTGGCGGTTCTTCGGCCGTCCGTTTGTTACGATAGCTTAAACATCTCAAGAAAGGGCTTTGCAGTATAGTATTGGAAACAACCAGTTCCGTCTAGTACGCTAACGTCGTTACTGCAATTGAATTTGTTATTCACAGTTCACCTTTTTTGTCACTACCTTAATTTCACCTTGTGCTTCGGGTTTCAGTGGATCTCAAATGAACAAAGGAAGTGTTGCACTTGTTTTGTTCTTTCCACGTCGGGAATGAATGGGCATATGGCGAGTCTTGTGGAAAGCGTGTTAGCTAATGGGACAAAACAGCAGTTGTTGTGTTTGTTGGTTGTTTACTTTCGATAGCTCCGCCTTGACGCTAGAAACTACTTTTCGCCTGGGATATTTGAGACCCCTCTCCATTTGCTATATCCGCTTCCAGTGAAACAAAATCTCTTTAACCGGTATCTGCAACAAACTAATCCTTTTTGGGGGGTCTATTATAAAATTTGTTTCGCATTTAAAAATGGGCAGTTTGTGGTTTGTGACAAGTCACAGCAGCCTTCATTGCTTAAGAAAAAGGATTTCGAAATCTGCAAAATATTTTAGCAATTTTTACCTTTTTAGAATCGAAAACAGAACATAAATGCTCCCGAACAAATATTTAACAGATTGTGAAGGATAGAGCAAACTAATTTGAATACTCGCTGACGTTAATTGAAATGCTTGCTATTTACACTTCTTGAAATACTGTAAATTGAGCGGTCTTATGAAAAGGTAAAATGACGTATGGTTTTGAGATACGTATTACATTTCTCACCTTAATTTGCGTCCTGTTTCTAACATCACAAATAACACAAGTTGAGAGTTTAACGCAAAGTAGATAGAGTTATCTAGAACCCTCAACTCCAAGAACAATTGCCTTCATTTTGCAAAATGACGATCACAATTAAATTCTTTGAATAATAATATAATGATTAAAGGAGATTCTCAAGTACCAATGAAGACGTATGCAAATCAATAGAGAACGTTTTGTGCTGTACTCGATGTAACTTAATTAAAAGTGCACTAAACATTTAAAGTTCATGACAAAAGCTTAGTAAAGATTGCAAAATAGGTTCCGCCACTTTTCAAACATGTTTGATTTGACATAAAACAGTTCAGAACAAATCCCCGATGAAAGAAAACGCTAGTTTAATTACTTTTCTTCATTATGAATAGTGTAAAAAGAAAAATGCAATTACAGTTTTTCCTGTCATTATTTTGAAAACTTAACGAAGGAATCACCGGCATCTGTTCAAATTTAATAATGAAAGAAGAAACAGAAAGCTTGTCCACAGCGTTTTAAAAGAGACAACTGAAATCAAAGTTGCAGCTACTGGACATACTAAAATGGTTTGGGATTATTGATTCTTCCTTTACAGTAATCAACATCCGAGTTATTCAAAATGAAAATAAAAATGGCAGTAAGAATTCAAGGTTGAATCGAAGCATAATTAGTTAAAAAGGGAAATCCAAAAAAGAATTTGAACCAGTTTCACTTCAATTTCAGGTGTAATATAATTTAACGGTTTGATTGTTGTCTTCATAGGACAGCGCACGAAAGCTGAACAAAGTTGAGTGGTTATCATGCCGAATCAACCCTGCTAGCAGAGATCTCTCATACTGCCGCGAGGAGCGTGGTGATATGAGAGATCTATGCCCGCAAGGTATACCAAATCCCAATTCCTCGACGAACGCTGTTTTTAAATCGATTTTTTGGCATTAATAGCATGTTCCAAGTTAAGGACATGTACTGTCGGGAAACACCTTCCTTTCCAGTCGAACAGTTCCGCAAAAAATGTTTTAACGTTTCTAACATTTGCATACAGCGTGGTCGAGCGGCTTTAAGTGCTGACTTGTAGCCGGTGGCGCCGACTCCGGGTTTTATTGAACAACTCCCAGTTCACGCTGATGTAAATGATATTCTGGCCATCCTCCTTCCCAGTTGGAGATTAGATTAGCTTTGGAAAGCCGGCTATCATGAAATCTACAAGAGCATCAGTATTGATATTGGTCATTATTAAGGTAAATATTTTATATTTCAAAAATGAACTTGAGTAGTACTCCAGTTGAATATAACGTTTTTCATATATTTACGCCAGATTAATGTATAGTCTTGAGCGCAGGTTCCTGCTGACTTCTATATATTAGTGTTGTTATCAACATTAGGAAACTCTTTATTGTTTAAAAGCTTACAACTGCGTTAAACGACTTAAACATGTCAATAAGGTCCTTGTTCTTGTTCTTGTTCTTGTCTTTGTACTTGTTCTCGTTCTCGTTCTTTCGTTTGCGTTTTTGTTTTGGTTCAAGTTCTTGTTTTTGTCTTTGTACTTGTTCTTGTTCTTGTTCTCGTTCTCTTGTTCTTTTTGTTGTTTTTGTTCTCGTTCTCGTTTACTTGCTCTTGACGTCTTTGTTTAGGTTTTGGTTCATGTTCTTGTTCTCGTGCTCTTCTTGTTGTTTTGTTCTTATTTTTATCCTTGTTCTTGTCTTTTATCTTGCACTTGTTCTTGTTTTGGTTCTTGATATTGTTCTTGTACTTATTTTGCTGTTGACGTGTTGTTGTTGTTGTTGCTCTTGTTCTCTTTTTGTACATATAAACATTTCTACTACGCATGTGCAGCCTAGGTGCCAAGGAAGTGGCAGCAGTGGACAGCTGTTTCGCTCTTGT